>CM026414.1:7461973-7601128 GCA_014858505.1 Corymbia citriodora subsp. variegata
CGTGGCGCCTTTCCATGGTCCGTACCCTCCTCGCCTCCTCCTCCACCTCAGACTCCGCCACCACCTCCTCCCACGGCTCCTCCGGTAGCTCCACCACCCCCTCCGACCAGATCTGGCCGAAGGACGCTGACGACGGCCATGGACGAGCATCGGCATCGCTCACGAGCCGCTCGTCCAGATCTGGATCTGGAGAACCGTCAGCTGCCGGTTGGCGTGGAGCCGGCAACGGGTGGAGAAGTTCTCCAACTTCTTCATCTTCAGTGGCTCTTAAGACCCGCAAATGGTCTCCCAACTCCATTGAAACATGAAGAAATCGTTGCACGCCGTTATCGTTGTTTCGAAATTAGACGTTTGAAATTTTTGACAAATAAAGAAATTAGACGTGAAATGAGCATATGCAAGAGAAATCTGAAAAATGAGCTCACCCAGACACGTGGCGAGGTCCTTGAGCACCCAATAATTGAAAAGTGAGCCCACTCTTAGTGGTGTGGGTAAGCACTCAGGAGCAGGGAAGTATAGACACTTTGTAAGTTTACTTGTTGCGTTGAACACTGGCATTGTCTAATACTTTTCGACATTGGATCGATAGGTGTCGAAAAATTCAATACTTAATCAATCCTCTTAACACTTTTCAACACATAAATACCGTGTGTCAGTGCTACTTAAGTAAGGAGCACTCACTAATTTTCCTATTCAAATCCAAATGGTGGTTAGTACAAACATCCAAACGTGTAATCAGTTGTCCAATGTTATATGTTCACAAAATTTTGAAAAGGACTAACTTGCTTTCCCACAAAATCCTGAGAAGGAAATAAATGTTTTTAAGCTTTAAAATAATGAGAACAAGTTCTAAATAATTCTAACTGTGCATACTCAAAAGAATCGATAATAATATGCATATCATGTTTCTTCTCATGCTTTGGATTTAAATTAAAATACACTAGGACTTTCTCTACATGGAATTGTGATGGAGACTGCAAAATTCGTTGGAGCCCTCAAAGAATCGTCTTGACGTCCCTAGTGTCTAGAAATATAAAATAAATAAAAAACTGGGACAACAGAAAAAAAATGAAAAGGAAAGAATTAGTCTTCCATTGCACATGGTTAACATAGTAACGTGCTTCTTGTCCACATGTGATCATCTGCAACTTGTCTACGTAGACCACTAACGTGTTGCTTGGGTGCACTAAGTGCACTAACTGTACATTTTTCTTTTTTTGGCATGCACTGTTGTGTTCTGTCTCTGTCGTCTTTGGTTTTGTTTCGTTGTTTACATTTTTTTCTTTCTTTGCTCTTCCTTTCTTTTCATACATCGCAAGTGATTAGTTCTGTTTTGTTCAGTCTCCTTTGCACATTTGTTTAAGCAAATTAATCGTAGGAGGCAACAACAAAAGAAACAAAAGAGGGGGGGAAGGAATTTCTAGACATTAAAGAAGAAATTATGGCCGAGGCGGTCACCACCTCGGTTGCATCGAATCTTGTGTCGAAACTAGGTGAGTACTTGTTTTCTCCCATCGGACGCCAATTTGGATATGTGTTGTGCTACAAGAGCTACGTACAAGATCTCAAAAATGGAGTCGAGAAGCTGGAGAATGTGAGGGAAAGGGTGCAGAGCTCCGTCGATAAAGCCGTGTATGACGGAAAACCTATACACTCTGATATTAAGAAATGGTTGGATAGCGCGGAGAATAAGGTTAATGAAGCACAAAATTTGTTAAAACAAGGTGAAAGTGCAAAAAATGCTTGCTTCGGTGGGTGGTTTCCCAACCCTAAGGTGCGCCATCCAATTGGTAGAAAGGTGAAGAAGATGACTCAAGTCATCGAGGGACTTCATGATGAAACCGCAAATAGTTACTTCCAGAAGGTCTACTATGAGAATACTCCGACAGGAATCATCACTGCTCCCACTTTCACTGGAAGATCTGTTGACGAGAAAGAAGATGTCCTGGAGTCAAGGGCTAAAATCATGGAGGAAGTAATGAAGGCTTTAGTTGACGACAAGCTTAGTGTGATTGGGGTGTATGGGCTAGGTGGGGTTGGCAAGTCCAAGCTTCTCGAGGACGTTCAAAGAAGAGTCAAGAAAGAGAAACTATTCGACGTGGTTGTCATGGCGAATGTATCACGCAATCCAGACTTAAAAATAATACAAGGACAAATTGCTGACGCACTTGGCCTGAAGCTAATGGATGTGGAAACTGCTTGAGGGAGAGCAGATCGTTTGTGTGAGAGGTTAGAGCGTGATCGTGAGAAAAGCATTCTCATCCTTTTAGATAATTTGTCGAAGAAGCTAGAGTTAATGGATGTTGGAATCCCTTGTGGTGACGATAATAAAATAAGAGGCTGCAAGTTATTGCTATCGTCTAGACATCGAGATGTTTTGCGCATTCACATGGGCATTGATCAAAAATTCTGACTCAACGAGTTAAATCATGGAGAAGCACGAAGATTTTTTGAAAAGACAGTGGGGGACAGAGTTAACGATCTTGATTTTAATCCCTTGGTGGATGGAGTGGTCAAGAATTGTGGTGGCTTGCCTCTTTTGATTCTATCGGTGGCAAAAAGGTTGATGCATGGAGATTTGGCAGAATGGAGGAATGCTTTGACCAATTTAGAATTGTCGGATTCAAAATCAATAGTGGAACTAAACTACAATGACTTAATAGATGAAAGGATCAGATCATTGTTCTTGATTTCTGCTCTAGGGTCTAGGACAATTTTAATGAGGTGTACCCTTGTGTACTGCGTGGGTTTAGGTTTATATAAAAAATTCAAGACCATGGAAGACACCAGAGATAGGTTTATTATGGATCTACATGGCCTACAGGATTCTTCTTTGTTACTAGATAGTGATGACATGGAAGAGTTCAAAATGCATGACATAATTGTTGATGTGGCCACCTCTATTGCTTCCACTCAATGGAATGCCTTGGTTGGGAAGGAGGGTTATGGGTTTAAAGAATGGCCAAAGGATGAGCTCAGAAAATGCACTGCCATGTCCTTCCTTCATGTTGGCATTGATGAGCTTCCTGAAAAATTGGATTGTCCAAACTTGAGGATGTTTCTGCTATACGAAGATAACGCGTCTCTTAAAATTCCCGAGGCATTTTTTGAATCTACGAAGAAGCTCCAAGTCTTGGACTTTACTGGCTTATCTTTCACCTCTCTCCCTTTGTCGATTGAGTACCTTGAAGGCCTCAAGTCACTATGTCTTGATTACTGCTATTTGGAGGATGTGACTATTCTTGGAAAGCTAAAAGGATTGCAGTTCCTAAGTTTCGATACATCGGCAATTACTCAGCTGCCCAAAGAAATAGGTGAACTAATAGAATTGAGATTTTTGAACTTGGCAGGTTGCACTAAGCTCAAAATTATTGAACCCGGAGTGCTTGGAAGGTTGGTTAATTTAGAAGAGCTGTATATGGAAGACAGTTTTGATCAGTGGGAGGCTAAGGATAAAGTACCACAAAACAACGCGAGCCTAACTGAGTTGAAGAACATGAAAAAGCAGAGCACTTTGTTCATTGACATCCCTCATTTTGCCCATCTCCCAAGAGATCTGCCATTTGGGAAACTCCACAAGCATCAAATCCGAATTGGGGGCGTTTGGGATTGGTCCAGTAAAAACACAGAATCTAGAATTTTAAAGCTCAAGTTGAATTCAAGCAAATTTCTTCTTGAAGAGTGGGTGTCAAAATGTTTACAGAAAACGCAAGATCTCCACTTGGATGGATTCCAAGATGGCATCAATAGCATTCACGATTTGTGCGACAAAGGATTTCAAGAATTGAAGCATCTTCATATACAAAATAGCCCCTCATTTCAGTATGTTGTTCGCTCCATAGAGAATGTCCCGTCCACTGCATTTACTAGATTGGAATCTTTGTTTCTCAAGAATATGATCAACTTGGACAAGATTTGTTCCGGTTGTCTTTCCCTAAAATCCTTCAGCAAATTAAAGATTGTGAAGTGGATGATTGTGGTGAAATCAAACATCTGTTTCCTTTGTCCATGAAGAGAATAATTTCACAGCTTGAAGAGGTTGAAATAAGCAAATGCTACTTGATGCAGCAAATTGTTGCAGATGTCGAAGCAGATGAACATGGAGGTGAAATAGATGATGATACCAAAGTGAAGTCATGCAATTTGCGTAGGCTGATATTACAAGACTTGCCAAAGATGATGAACTTCTATGAAACCGTGGACCATTCAGTCGGTTTCTTTCACGGGAAACTGGTACATAATTTGTTTTAGCAATTTAATATTGCCACATAAACAATCTGAGGCAGTGTGCACTAAAAAATTTCGTTGCACTTTTTCAAAAAGGTTTAAAACTTGAGATAACCAATGGAAACTTTTAGGACTTTACTACTTTTCATGAAAATTTAGAATGTCCAATGCACCTATATTTGCTGGTTATGACTATGCAAGTGGTTAACTTAATGATTTTCTTTACGTAGTCAACTTAATGAAATGCTTACGAAGGAGGTTTCTTCTAAATGGAAGATGGACTCAGCAAATCTGTATTCATGGCTCCACACGGACCAATATTTTATACGCATGGCAAGAGTGTTGCTGCTGCATGTCTTATATGCATGTAATTTAAATTGCACTGATATGGAATTTATAATTTAATGGCGGTGTCATTCGCTATCACCAAAAATTTCAAGAGCATTTTGCTAGTTGTATGGTACATAGTTAGCAACTGATAATATAGAATGGAAGTGCATAGCGAGACAGGTTCAAAATCATGAAAATTGAAGGGAAATCACATATCAAAAAAGAGGGAAAAGACAAGAAAGAGACAGAAATGCCAATTAAGGCAAGGAAGAAGAAACACCAAATAGGCAAACTCATTAGCCAATGATTTCATCCTCAAAACTGAAGAAAATTAGTATCTTGATCTATATTTATAGGCAAGTAAAACAAGAGTTCAAACTAAGTTAGCATATCTAAAATAAGTTTAAAAAATGGAAACCCTTTTTTAAGTTAATTTTTAAATATTATTTTTTTCATGTGAGCCAAACCACAAAAGCATGATGCTCAACTAAAATAATTTGTTGAATTAAGTAATTCTTTTTCTTGGCTACATAACTAAAATTTGCCATATAAATTAACTCTTTCTTAAGGAGGCGTATCTTAGGGCCTGATATAGGTTAAATTAAATCCTCTAATGAAATCGACTTTGATGTGCATATGGTGCTGTTGTGGTCAGTTCAAGGGTCTTATGGCCAACCATGGATCTAGCGGTAATGAACCGTTTTTTCCTTACTTTCGGTCAATGTGGCATGTATTCCACATTCTATCTATGTTAGAAAGTAATGGATCCTGTAGTGCTATGCATAGGAACAACAAAATTTTCTGACTACGTTAGTATTTCTCTCATAAATTACAATAACTTTTTCATTTCAATCTTTCAATAAGATTTTTTTTTTAAAATACTTTGGACAAAGATGCTAGGCTTAAATTACACCTCCAAATCAATTAACAGTAAGTTCATGAATATTTGATAGAAAAAATTCGTTTGAGGTATTATATAAATTACAATCAATGACTAAAAAATCAATTGAGCCTATGCCATGAGTTTGGATATTTCAGGCAAAAAGCACAAAATCTGAGGTTAAATTTAATAACCTCAATAATTCAGGGACTTTAAATTCTCTTTTATTATTATATACTAAATAAAGTCCAAATACATTATAGCCAAATGACAAGTAAATGTAAAGTTGATAAATTCTAAAGAAGAATAAGGTAAAATTCAAAAATCACCACTCTTTTTTCTTCCATTAAATATAAATCTATCGTATGAGCTTAATTCTTATATTACTATTTCACACGTAATTGGTTACAAGCATTATTATGATATAATGTGTGGTTATTCACCCCTTGCAGTTAATAAAGCTACAGAATTTGGAAACCATAACCATCGAAAGATGTCAGTTAATACAAGAAGTATTTGACCTTGAAGGATTGACAGCTAGTGGGAAAGTCAAGACTCTACCGCGATTGAAAGAATTAACCTTGAGTGACTTACCAAGTTTGACTTGCCTATGGAACAAGAATCCACAAAGAACGCTGTCTCTTCAAAACTTAAGGGCACTAAAGGTACGAAACTGTGAGAACCTGAGGTTTCTTTTTTCTTGTGCCATGGCTATAGTACTCAGGCAAATTAAGGAAATAGAAGTGGCGAGTTGCAAACTGATGGTGGAAATTATGGGTATGCAAGAAGAAGAATTGGAGGAAGCTGCCACCAGTGACATTATAGAGTTCCCTCTATTAACCTCGCTGTCTCTTGAGGAATTGCCGAATCTCATGACATTCCATTCTGGAAAGTACCGTATTCGCTGTCCATCCTTAACTAGTTTGAGGATATCCGAATGCCCCAAAATGAAGACATTCTCTTCATTTGAAGGGAAGCAACAATTGATTATAGCTGATACAGGTTTACAACAAGTTTTTGGTTGTATCAACTCTGGCTTGCCCTTGCCTGTCTTCTTCAATGAAAAGGTAAGTAAGCATCTATTCTGATGTATTAATCAGTCTCTTAGTTCTAGTAAGTGAAGCAATTTTGTAGAAACCGGATCGTTATTTTGTACCAAAATTTTAGCAGTTCATGGTGGAAAACTAACTCACATTTATGTTCATTCCCAAAGATGCCCTCACATTTTCTGCATAATAAAATTCTGCACCAAAAATTTCAGTCATTCTTCGTATACAATGTTTTTATGCAGGTTCTTTTTCCAAGCTTGGAGGAATTGCAGCTTTCATCTTTGCGCAAATTAAAGACGATATGGCACAATAAACTCCACGGACAGTCCTTCTACAAACTTACATCCCTCACTATTGACCTTTGTGAAAATCTATTACATGTTTTTCCATCAAATTCAATAGATTGGTTGCAGAGTCTGAATAAAATTAAGGTGGTCGGATGCCCATCCTTGGAAGAATTATTTGAACCGGTCAGTCACAACGCTGAGACAAGGCAAAAGCCATTGGTCCTTTCCGCATTAAAAAAAGTGAAGTTGTTGAATCTGCCAAAGATGACAGACATTTTCAAGAGTAACTACAAAGTAACTTGGGCATTTCCTAGTCTAATGAAAGTTAGCGTGAGGCATTGTCATAGTTTGTCATATCTCTTCTCAGCTGCCACGGCCAAAACTCTAGATAAACTTGAGGTACTCGATGTTTCCTGTTGCAATAACCTGCGGAGCATATTTGTGATGGAAGAAGGAAAAGGGAAAATTATAGAGACATTAAAGTTCCGTCATTTAAGCACACTCAAGCTTGGTGACCTTGAGAACTTGATTAGTTTCAGCTTAGCGAGTTGTGCTGGTGATGGCTTACATCCTCTATTTGATGAGAAGGTATCATATCCCGATTTATCTGATTTGTTATTTTACTCTATGTTTTATGCTTTGGCCCTAAGTAATTTTATGTATTTTCCAATTATCTCAATATATTTGTAGCTTGCATTTCCAAAATTAGAAGAGCTACAAATCAAGGGAATTCAATTGAAAGAACTATGGCACGATAAAATCCTCGCGGAGTCATTTTGTCGGCTTAAGGCCCTTGAGGTGAAGCACTGTCACAACCTATTGAATGTGATTCCTGCATTCATGTGGACGAGGTTGCTTTATTATATGGAGTCCTTGACAGTGGAGTCATGCAATTTGATAGAAGGCATACAAACACTCGAGGGCCTCAATATCGTGGAAATAGAAGCTGCAAGAAACAGTCCATTGAGAAAGCTATCTTTACGTGATCTCCCTAATTTGACATGCATATGGAAGAACGAGGATTTGCTGAATCTTTGCTTTCACAACTTGACTTCTGTAAGAGTTGAGAAGTGCCCACGTCTAAGAAACCTTTTTACAGTGTCCATGGCAAAAAGTCTAGGACAACTTCAACATCTTGTTCTAGGTGGCTGTGGAGAGATAGAATACGTCATTGCTGGAGAAGAGGAGAAACCTGAAGTAGTCCCCAGAAATATAATTCCAAAGCTTGTCACTCTCTATCTTCAGAACATGCCCAAACTCAAAAGTTTCTGCCATGAGAAGCATATTTTAGAGTGGCCCTTGTTGAAGGAGTTTATTGTTGAAAATTGCCAAGATGTGGAGGTGATTATAGGAGGTGCCAATTCTAAAAAACCAGAGGGCAGCGTTCCAACGCAGCAACCGCTTTTGCTGGTTGAAAAGGTTTGTACTAATTTTACTTTAATGACATATTATGTTTCTTGTCCCTAATGATTTGAGCTCGACAATTTAAGGGTCTGTGGGTTGACTTTTGCTAACTTATTATTTTCTTTTACAAATTTTTGACTTTAATTTAGTTGGAAACATCTCAAAGTTACTTCTTTGTGAACATATTGACACATATATCAAAACTTTTTTTTTACAAGTTTCCAATACTTAGTATAGTTTGCTTTCGTTTATATGTGCTTTTTCATTTTTCGACAATATTTTTGGAATGTGGCATCACCGATTCACCATAGCAGGACCGCATGTTTACATTAAAAAATAAAAAGGAAAAGATTAATAACAGAAAATGCCACATATATTTTTCCCTCCTCTGGAAACTAACCTGCGCTATGGAAAGAAAGTGCCGAATCAGACCAAGTTTTGAAACTAAAAGATATGAAAAGAAGTTTTATAACTTGTTTTTTTTGTCGGTCGTACTCTACTCATACTATAACTTTCATTATCATATTTTTGCTCTGCCTGCTTGCAGGGCGTAGGTGTTAAAATCTATACTTGAAGCCAACTTGTCACCACCCCACCGCACGAAAAGGTGGGGATTCGCATCCCCCACCTTCCCCTTCTCATATGAGAATGATGGTCATTAGGGAAAACCCTAGTGATTAAAGTTTTATAACTTAAACGTGCCAAATCAGCACAAGTTTTAGGACTCTTTTTATTATTGTCCCTAAGATAGTAAAGATTATGACAAGAAAATTGTCCCATAAGTCTTAAAACTTATCTATGAAATGCAATCGAGTCATAAGCTTTTCAATTGGTGCGTTGAAATTTATAACAATTATCGAAAAATGTAATCAAGCTCTAAACCTTTTAGTTGTCATATATAAATCCTAAATTTAGCAATTTAGTATTGCCTCATAAACAATATGAGGTATTGTGCACTAAAACAATTTTGTTGCACTTTTTCAAAAAGGTTTAAAAATTGAATGAACCAATTGAAACATTTAGGACTTGACTACATTTCATGAAAATTTAGGATGTCTAATGCACCTTTATTTGCTGATTATGACTATGCAAATGGTTAACTTAATGATTTTCTTCAAAAGTAGTCAACTTGATGAAATGCTAACAAAGGAGGTTTATTTTAAATGGAAAGATGGACTTAGCAAATCTGTACTCATGGCTCCACACGAATCAATATTTTCTATGCATGGCAAGAGGGTTGCTGTCACATGCATAAATAATGCATGTAACTTCAATTGCACTGGCATGTAATCTATGTATTAATAGCGGTGTCATTCACTATCATGAAAATTTTAAAGAGCTTTTTACTAGGTTTATGATACATATGTTAGCAACTGATAATATAGAATGGAAGTGCATAGCAAGGGAGGTTCAAAATGATGAAAATTGAAGTGAAATCACATATCAAGAGAGGGGAAAATTAGGGAGAGGAAAGAGACATAGTGCCAATTAAGGCAAGGAAGAAGAAACACTAAATAGGCACACTCATTAGCCAATGATTTCATCCTCTGAACTGAAGAAAATTAGTATCTTGCTCCATATTTATAGGTAAGTAAATCATGGGTTCAAACTAAGTAAGCATATCTAAAATAAGAGAATTAAATCAGTAAAGTGGTTGGAGAATCGTGTCACACATTAATCACCCCCACCTAAAAGAAGTCAAGTTCTTTTTGCGGTAATTCTTCCTGTGAGCAAGATAATACAACAATTTTTGCCCAATAAAAAATCTTCGCTGCACGCAGAGCACCTGGCATAATGGTTGTTACAAAATTCAAGAAATCTGACACTAATAATTTCGCAATCCACAAAAGGGACATTTGGATATGCACGTAGGAAGTATAACGCTACGCTAAGTATTTTAGAAGAACTTTTAGCATCGATAATGTTTCTTCTGAGAGTGACAAAAAGGAGAAATTACATTCCTGAATTTGCTAAATTTTAGAAGGTGCTTCAATAAATTCATCCATATCAGTTAATTGAATATTACTCCACTCACTTCACTACTATCATAAGCAGAGTCCTTATTTAAATCTTCAATACAATGAGTGTACTTTCCACGCCATTTTGCTCATTAGTCAACTGATTTTGGACTGTTTTCATGTCTTCTCTAAGTTTTTGATAAAATATATTGAGTTCTTACGTATATTGTTGAAGTTTCATTAGGCATAAATGCCATTTATCTTCATTATCTCCATGAATCTAGGAACTTTTGCTTGCATTATATTATTTGGTCTATGTACATATCATATCAGAAATGCATGTATAGCAACTAAAATTAATACCATAGCACTGGCCTTTGGTTTGGAATTGTTGGACAATGATAGGACGTACTAGAAGCAAAGTTTTGATACCAATTAATGTTAAAGAGATCTAGCTCAATTACTGATTGATGAAGAACAAATCTAGATCCAATACCAACTAATGTCAAACGAAACCATTCATAAAGCTAGGTTTAGATTTGTAGAAATTCCGAGGTAAATTAGATAATAAGAAAAGACGGAAAAATTAGAGAGATGGAAGACAGAATGCCAATTCAGGCAAGAAAAGGGATATGTTAAATTAGAAAACTTAGTAATTAAATCAATTCATCATTAGAACTAAAGAAAATTATTTTCTTAGTCTAGGCAACTTACAATAGCGAGTTCAGCTATCGAGAGAAAATAAATCAATATTGATACCCTAAATCATCGAATAACTAAACTAAACAGAAAAAAATCAGCTAGTGGCTGGAGAATCCCATCCTGCATCAATTAAACAGAACCTGCACTCCACCATCTTGAGACTCAATTGCGGGATTTTTTTTCCTCAAGTAAATGTCGTGTTCTCTTGGAGTCTATACTTTGTGGGAGATTATTTTGAAGTACAAGATCCATGAAGCATTGGTTTGTGCTAATTTGTTATTGCTTTTTCCAATTATCAATACCTTATAATGCACAAGCTATATTTTAAATGGTTCGAAGAAATGGGAGAGTATATTGACAATCGTATATGTTTATGTCGTAATGAGAGAAATCAGAGACGGGAGGTTTGTGGGAAATATATATATTGCGCCAAATGAATATGCTTGTCTAACAAAGGAGGCCATGGGTTATGGTACGGCATCCATAATACTAGTATATATTAGAAAAATTTATGCTTTTGAATTAAAAATAATATGACAAAATCTATTCAGAAAAATGGATTTTAGAGAGTGGCATCTGCTAATTTTTATCTTCTGATTTTCATGGTTCTTGAAGTTGAAGTGCTACTTTTTTTTTTTTTTTTTTTGAGGTAGATAGAGAGTTGGCTCTAATGAATTAAAATGAAAAATAACAGGTTGGGTTTCTAAGTATGGAGTCGATGAAGATCTCTCACATGGATAATGTAGAGAAGATATGGCTTGATGACCTTGCTTCAAATGCCTTTAGCAAACTCAAGACACTAATAGTGGAGTATTGTGAGAAACTTTCATCCATATTTTCATCTGGTACTATCCTCACAAGATTTCGAAACCTAGAGGAGTTAACTGTGACTGGTTGTAATTCCTTACAAGTGGTATTTCAAGTCCAAGAGTTAAATATGAGTGGTTCTCAATCCACAAACACTCATAAATTGAGAAAACTAGAATTGGAAGGACTTCCAAAAATGAAGTATGTGTGGAGTGGACTTCCTCAAGGAGGACTTACCTTTGGACACTTACATTGTGTGCTTGCTCGAAAGTGCCAGAGTCTCAAAAGTTTATTTCCAGCTTCAGTGGCTAAAGGTATGACACAGCTTGAGGAACTTGCAGTACGGTTTTGTGGGGTGGAGGAAATTATAGCGGACGAAGAGGAAGGAGTAGGGATGAGTGCAGATGATCTCTTTCTTCCGCAATTGACCAGGCTGACCTTAGTTGAGTTGCCGGAGCTGAGGAGGTTCTACAAGAATAATCATGCTTCCCAATGGCCACTCTTGAAGAAATTTGATGTGAGACACTGCAGCAAAATGAGGTTTTTCTCATTTGCTTGTGAAATCCAAAATTGTCAAGGTACTATTACCAGCGAGGGCCAACCTGCACTCTTTTCTGTAGAAAAGGTACAACCCTTAATTCAAGCTCTCTACATTTGTCTTCATTGGTTTATGGCATGTCTCACGGTGCTTATTATTTTCATTTGGAAATTGAAATTGTTAAACATTTTTTGCTTATTAATACTGACCAACCACATCCGTGAATTGCTTAGAAGTTAAGGTTGAGTAAAGTTAATTATTTTCGGATCATAATCTTTGGATTTACTTGCGTAGACAATCATGCTTCTGATGATCCACTCATGTCTTATCTAGTCCATCATGTTAGTGGCATGTCTGATGACTAGGGTTCACCTATTTAATTTAAGTTGACCTTCCTCATCTGCCAAATTATAAAATGTTAGCATTACGTTTAGTTGCCAGCGTTATGTTTAGTTGCTAGATTGCTAGCGTTGCATGGGTCTAACTATGGAACAGAGATCCATGCTGGCACACCATGGACATGGTTGGCCATAGTCAAATAGCTTGGGTAACTTGCTTACCAATCACGTGTTAGTAACTTATCAAAAGTTTTTAACAAGTACCGACATTTATTTATACCTCAAAAATTACTAACTATTTCAATAGTTACTAACTTTTATTCGAAATTACCTACCTTAATTTGATTGATGTACAGATATTCATCTTATTAAGATGTCAACTAATTTTAGTCACTTATCAACTTTTGATCATTTACCTACATTTTTTATGGTGATTACCAATGCTTTTGAAGTATTAAATTTTATTTTAATTTACCAATTTTAATTTGACTCACGTACCAACATTCATCACGTTAGCATACTGACTAACTTTTGTTAGTTATCAACTTTTTATCTTATTAGGTTTTGGACAGCACAAACATTACTTTATACTTCCAAAATTACCACATACTTTATAAATCTACCAACATTTATTTTTGTGAATTACCAACTTCTTTAAAATTACTAACTTTTATTTGAAATTACAGACCTTAATTTTATTGGTGTACCCACATGTGTCACATTAAGGCACAAGCTGATTTTCTTTATATTTCAAAGATAACCAACTACTTTAATAATCTAGCAATGTTATTACTATGGTTACTAACACCTGTAAAGTTACTAAGTATTACTCAAAATTACCAACCTTATTTTGCTGACGTACCCACATATGTTCATGTTAACAAGCCACTTGATTTTAATCTCTTACCAACTTGTTATCTTGTTAGGTTTTCAAAACTACCAATTTTTCTCTGGAGTTCCAAGATTACGAATTACTTTAATATTCAACCAATATTTATTCTTGTTAGGTTTTTAGAACTATAAATTTTTCTTTGTTGTTTCAAGATTATAAACTACTTTAAAATCAGCCAATATTTCATCTTATGGCTAACCAAGGCCTTTAGAATTACTAACTTTAATTTGAGATTACAAACTTTTAGGTGTTTGATGTGCCATTCATCAAATTAAGATACCAGCTTATTTCAGTCGTTCACCAACATTTTACCAAAGTTTAGGCATTTGGCTTACCAACGCCTTTGGAGTTACTAATACTTATTTGAAATTACCAACCTTATAGTTGATCTGTATATCAGCAATATACCAACATAGAACTAGTTTCGTTTTTAACCTCACAGAACTCAAGAAAGTCCGTTTGTTTAGGGTAATGCGCTTTGGGTTTGTTTCCTATCTGTTTTTATTTTTATTTTCCTGTGGTGAACCCATGCGCTTCTTATGAGAACTGCAGTTTTAAAGAGTGTTAACATATTAATACGACATGTTACTAGTGAAACACATCTACTTACTACATCAGTAACACGATTTGGTTAAAACAAGTAAGTTTTGTTTTAAGTTTCTTCACGTACATGTTGGAATTTATATGTGCTTATATTGCCTTTTGGATTTCATTAATTGACAATTGAAATACTTTAAGTATCAATTTTTTTTTTGAGCTATAACTTTCTTTATGCAATTCAACAAATATACCTGGGAAAATCACAAAAAAAGTTTTAAACCTATTGAAATTGTACCATTTTAGTCATAAACTTATTTTTTGGTCAATTGAGTCCTAAACATTTTACAATTGTACCAGTTCAATCCATCCGATCAAATTTGGCTGGCCGGTGCTAGTGACTATTTTTTTATTAATATTTTATTTTTTCAAATTATTTTATTAATTATTTTATCTTTTTTTCTCCTCCTCCCTCCTCTCCCTCCTTCTTCCTTTTCTCCGGCAACCGGCTAAAGGGGAGGGCTAGCTAGTCTCTGGACTAAGGCAGCCGAGTGAGCTCGCCTCATTGTCATTGGGAGAGGGCAACGAGGGCCAACTCACCCAACCACTGTGGGGCGAGCCCTCGCCGAATCGATAAGGCGAGCTCGCTTGGTCGCCTTAGTCTGGCAACTGACCAGCCCTCCCCTTTGGCCGGTTACTAGAGTAAAGGAAGAAGGAAGGAGGAGGGAGGAGGAAAAAAGAAAGAAAAAAAGATAAAAAGATAAAATAATTAATAAAATAATTCAAAAACATGGTCACCGGCCGACGTTTGCGACCATGTCAACACCGATCAGCCAAATTTGGCCGAATCGACTAAAGTGACACAATTGCAAAAGATTTAGAGCTCAATTGACCAAAAAAATAAGTTTAAGATTGAATTGACACAATTGTAATAAGTTAGGACATTTTTGGTAATTTTCCTAATATATTTAGATTAAAATGGCACACCACTAATAGCAAACATCCATTGTATAATGGTCATCGATGCTTACTCATCTAGCTCCAAAAAGATTTTTTATATATATATAAAATGGGCTACAAGACTAATGGAAGGACATTTTAGTCATTGTGGTTGTGGCAATAGCTATGATATGGACTTTTAGTAGCCTAATTCAACAGATTCCTTCCCACAGGTCATTCCACGCTTGGCGATATTGGCATTAGCAAGGGAGGATGTTGTGATGATGCGGCATAGTTACATCTTTGACAATCTCGGTGTTCTTCTTTTGCAATGCTACCATGATGAAAATCCCGTTTTTCCCTCTAACTTCCTTATGCTGAGATTCCCCAGTTTGGAACATTTTATTGTGCAATGTAGTTCCTTCGAGGACATATTTACAGAAGATGCATTTGACCATGGGGGAGCAACTCCCTGTGGAAGACTAACTGACATGGGAAAAACTCTGACGACCCTTGGAAATTTGAAGCAACTTTGGCTGAGTTATCTATATGACCTAAGGCGACTCTGGAGAGATGGCTCCTTGATGGCTGAAATCCTTAAACAGATTGAATTTTTGTACATTTTGGGGTGCCCTAGTTTATCAATCTTATTTCCATCCCCGATTTCATTTGACAAATTGACGAAATTACAAGTGGAGTATTGCAGCGGTTTAGTTCATATGGGGACTTGTTCAGCAGTGGCAAGGCTGGTGCAACTTACTCAGCTAATTCTGAGAGATTGTCATATAATGGAAGACGTGGTATTAGATGATGGAAATGGAGCAAAGATCTCTTTCCCCAACCTTGAAGAACTAATACTTGATGGTTTACCAAGCCTCGAGAGCTTCTCCCCTACGAATTGTGCCTTCATGTTCCGATCATTGGTGCGTATTGTTGTGAGGGGGTGCCCCAAGATGAAAACATTTTGCAAGGGTGCCTTGAGGACACCAAAACTAGATAAATTACTCCTCTCCGAAGAGGACGATGAATGGCATTGGGAGGGCGACCTTAACACGACCATTCAAACCTTATTGACTTGAAACGATCCACATCAAATTCATTAAGTCAGGTAAATTTGTGTGCCTAATCATGTTTGACCGAACCATGTGCCAAAAGTAAAAAAACTTATGTTCTT
Organism: Corymbia citriodora subsp. variegata; assembly: GCA_014858505.1. Lineage (NCBI taxonomy): Eukaryota > Viridiplantae > Streptophyta > Magnoliopsida > Myrtales > Myrtaceae > Corymbia > Corymbia citriodora. Next base: position 7,478,036 of record CM026414.1, read on the forward strand.
CAAGTTCTATATTGGCTCATAGGAAATTGGTCTCTCCTAAGAAATGTAGACTGGGTTTTGAAGGAATTTTAACATGATTCGAATTTTAGGGGCTTCTGGGCACTTATCCACCGATGCATTCTTCTTGTTTGATGAATTGCTTGGCATAATCTCTACCGATGTAGCTTCGAAAACTGTGAGGTTTTGTTATATAATGCTGTATGCTTGCCCATTTTTTTGGTTAATCTTGAGGAGTCTTAGTAGTTAGCCATTGTCTTATTGACAATGTTTGTTTCTTTCATGTGTCGTGCTCACTACAATCAAAGTTGCTGCTTTTATTTGCTAGAAATCTCCTATAGTAAGATGTTGAAGGAAGCTTTTTGCAATTCTAGTGCATTTTGATGCCTCTTGACTTGGCTTCTTTGTGCCGACTTGGTAGTCATATAGGGCAGGTGCTTCATTGAATAGCTCATAATTTTTCTAGTTTGGGATGTCCTCTCTATTTCATTTCTTTGATAATGGTACTAGTGCAGCATAATGTTTTAGCAAATAATCAACTGAAATCTTGTATTGAGCTGTATAGAAATTTTGTAAGGGGAAATTGTCCAAAAAGTCTTAAACCTACTATACTTTTGCCAACTAAGTTATAAACCTTTCAATTTTGCTAATCGAGTCCTAAATCTTTTTACCTTTTGTCAATTGAGTTCATCCAATCAATTTTAGCTGGGAATTGCTAATATGGACAGCCAATGCTAACGTGGCACTTTTTATATAATATTTTCATATATATTTTTTCATTTTTTATATTATATATATTTTTTGGGTTTTGGAGAGAGGGCCGATGAGGGTGGCTGGCCAACCCTCACTAGCCCTGGACGAGAGCTGCGACACCCTTGCTGGCCCCAAGCAAGGTCCGCAACTTTGGTCGGGGCTAACAGGGGCCGCTAAGCCCTTGCTTAGCTAGATTTGGCAAGGGCATCACGGCCCTCACCCAGAGCTGGCAAGGGTCGTGACACCCTCACCCAAGGTTGGCGAGGGTCAACCGGCCCTCTCTCCAAAAAAAAAAAAAAAAAGAATATAAAAAATCATTAAAAAAATCATAAAAAATTTCAAAAATGCATTAACATGTTATTTAAAAGTGTTACATCAGTGCTATTAATACACGTCGGCAATTTCCAGCCAAAATATGCAAGATAGACTCACTTGGCAAAATGTGAAATTGTTTAAAACTCAATTAGTAAAATCGAAAGGTTTATGACTAATTTGGCAAAAGTGCAATAGGTGTAAAACTTTTTGGATAATTTTTCCCTTTTGTATGAGTGCTGGCATTTAGGTGACCCCATTTAGTGGGTTCTACTTGATCTTGTTAATGTTTTTAATAGAGTATTAGACGCATAGTCCCTTGGGTATTCATGTACTATAATGGTGCCTGTTGGTAAGCTTGACACTTTTCCATTTGTCTGAACAGCCTCATTTACCAAGAAGTTTCTTCGGAGTTGAAGACTATTTGGATGATGACAATAACCTTACACTCATGGTAATGGGAAGAAGTTCAAGAATCCAAATAAGCATGTGTTCTTGAAGTTTCCATCACAATGCTCATTAAAACATCCCGGGTCGTTTGGTCGCTGGTCGGATTTTGGCGGACCATGTGAGGGAAGCTAATGTGTCACTGCTTTCTATACTCCAAGAGACATGGACAAATTTGAAGGAAAAATCGGAGCTGTCGTTCAGTATTTGATTGTCAATGGCATCGATAGTGAAGTACATCTTGACTAATTTTCTTTCTTTGAGCATGATCTTGTTTATTTGCACAACTCCTAATAGGAGTATAATGACATCTTAGACATTATTTGGAAAATATGTAGGACTTAGTTCTTTTGATGGTTAAATGTAGATAATAGAAACTGTTTGTTTGACAATAGCGGAATCAGATTTTGTTTTGGCTTTGTCGAAACATTGACTTTCTATATTCTTGAATGAACATTGTGATGGCTATCATAGCTTCATATATATATGTCTTCAATTTTATATGGGGTTGACATTGACTTCAGCTTTTGAAATATTAGGGATGTCCATCCGTCTTCCTTTAGCAGACACTAAATTACAAGGTTAGGTCCACAGCTCTTGACAGTCCAAAGTACTATTTTCACGTGAATTGGCAGGTAATGTCCTATTCAAATGATCGTGACTAAAGTTAGTTCAGTTTGTCTAATGTTCAATTGTTTTGCTTGGATGCATAGCATATAGATGTGCATTGATATTACTTTGCCTGCCTTCCTGACTTGATAATGAATAATCCATTTCTTGATATCGCATTATTATTGCTGTTTTGACTTTTTTTTTGTTCTATTTTCTGAATTTTACCATCTTGGACAAAAGGAATAAGGCTCGAAAAATGAATTCATCTGATCTGCAACTTCTTTCAATATCGAATGGAAATCATTCCCAAGCAAAGAACTCTATCTTTCTTCCTCTCGACACATTTCTGGTGGCAAACTTTTGATCTCTTTCGAAAGAAGCCTGGTTCCGAAAGTACCATTCATCGAACCCAACTAGTAGAGGAACCGACTCGATCTGTTCTTTCCTTTGTGTAGTTATTCCAGGTTTGATGGATTCCCCTCCTCCTAGCCATGTATTCGATCGGAATACTCCGAGGAAAGAGACGATTCCGGTGAAAAAAAATTTAGGTGTTGACTATTTAGGACGGAATTGAATGGATTTAGGAGAAAGGTTGGATTTTGAGGAAGGTTGAAGTGAAAAGGAAGTGATCTTTGGCTTTGATTCGAAGAAATTTTTGAAGATTAAATGGAGCGGGTGATGCAGATTTGAGTGAGTCAAGGTTCGAGGTGAGCGAGAGTCGTGGATTCAGAGAGACAAATCTTGGTTTTACAAAAGCAGAGCTGCCATCTTCAGCTATCGGAACAGAGGCTTGGAAGAAGTCTATTTCTCTCTCTTTCTTTCTTTTTTCTTTTTATATAATAAATAAAGAATATGTATCAAACAAAAATTAGCCATAAATCATTGAAATTCATCATTTTTTATTTTACCCAAGGGCTTAATAAAGCTATCCGCTATTTAACTACGGTGTCCACAAACTCAACTATGAGACGTCATTATGCTTGACGCCAGAAGGTTGAATTGGATTTTTACGCAAGCTAGTAGCACTACTATTTATCAAACCTAATGGGAAAATTTTCTCACAGTTATTCTATAATCACACAACTGATGTTTTAGCCTTGAAGTTCGAGCACAATGACTGCCTGCAGCAATATAATCGGCCGTTGTGGATATTGTAACTAAAATTCTTTGGGATTTGTATACTAAAAATCCTAAAATTAGTTGCAAAAAAGGCACAATCAATTTATGAAAATTTCAAAACGCACAATCAAGTCTTATGATTTTTGGCGGCAAATTGCAATTTTTTTTTTTTGTGAAAAGAAGAAGAAGAAGGGGATATAAAAAGCAAATAGAAAGAAAAAAGAAAAAAAAAGGTGCTCAGATTGCTCTGGTCCATCATCATGCCTCAACCCATCAGACCAAGATCATTCAAGTTCGAGTTACAATTCCATTTCACGAGGAATTCGTCCGGCAAACTTCTGATAAAAATCTGCGCTGCTCAGATCATCTTTCTCGGCTGTTTTATGCCCGCCACCGATCTCTCGCAAAATCCAGTCGAAGCTAGACCGCCGCACTCCAGGCCTATCACCACCGGTACCAGTCCTTTCCACCGGAGAGGAAGTCAGCGAAAAGTGATTTCTGCTCCCTCTCGGACCTTTCTTCATTGAAGAATTGAGACTCCAAAAATGAGAATACCCTTCTGGATACTTGATTGAACCTACGACTCCAACTCTAGTCCAATCTTCCACTGCCGCAAACATTCGAATCTTCCTCGACCATGGCGCCTCCACCTCTGGTTGCTTTGAGCTTAGCCAGGCCGGAGAGATGAAACGAAGTACAGGCAGAAAGATGCCGAAGTCACGGCCGGTCAAAGCCGCTCCTGAGCTTCACTGATCGCATCTCCCTGTTCTGCTCTGTTTTTTTATTTCGGAGATCTCGAAGTGCCTTGGACTCACCTAATCCTCTTTTGCCCATGATCATCATCGGCGACACACCCAGGACTCCTTGTAAGTTCAACAGCTGATCGCAACTGCAATCGCACATCATCGATTGAGGTTCTATTAAGGATTTGAGCTTGCTCCGATGTTGTTGCAATGATCTAAAAATGAACCGTTCATTCATGTTAGCGTACAAGCTCCTTGACCGAAATGCACATCACATGTTTGATGAAATGCTCGAACGGATTCTTTTAAACCATTTCTCAGTCATGTAGATATCAACGACAGTTAATATCCTTAAATGCTCCTGAGAATCAATGAAGAAAATATTATACAACATCGATCGTTGAAGGATAATCAGAGTCCCATCCCCATAACACTCGACAGCATTCAGATAAATTTCCTCAATTAGACATAGATATTCAGTCCACCCCAACCGTTTAAACCATCGCCTAAATGGAAAATCTTTCGCGTGAGAACTCGAAGTCTATCTTGTGGCCTTCTAACACCCTTCTAGTAGCAAAATGTCGATATCTATCAAAGGAAGCTTGGTTCCGAAGGTACTGTCCATCGAACCCAACTTGTAGAGGAACCAACTCGACCTCTTCTTTTCTCTGTGTCGTTGTTCCCAGGTTCAATGGATTCGCCTCTTCCTAGCCATGTACTCGACGGCGTACTCAGAGGCGAGACGATTCTGGTGAAAAAAAAAACAGGTGGGTGTTGACTGTTCAGGACCGAATTGAATGGATTTAGGAGAAAGGTTAGATTTTGAGGAAGATCGAAGTGAAAAGGAAGTGATTTTTTGGCTTTGATTCGAAGAAATTTTTGAAGAGTAAATGGAGCGGGCGATGAAGATTCGAGCGAGTGAAGGTTCGTGGTGAGTGAGAGTCGTGGAATTAGAGCGACAGATCGTGGTTTTACAAAAGCAGTACCTAAACAGAGGCTTGCAAGAAGCCCGTGGCTTCTGGCTATTTGCCGGATTTCTGCATCCATCTGTCCGAGCCGGGCCTGCTTTTCCCCTCATTTTTATTTTTTTAATAGTAAATAAAGAATATATAGCCAAAAAAAGGAAAAATTCACCTAAATCATTCAAAATTCATCATTTTTTATTTTACCCAAGGGCTTGATAAAACTATCCACTATTTAACTACTAGTATCTACAAACTCAACCATGAGATATCATCATGCTTAACGCGAGATTGTTGAATTGGATTTTTACATAAGCTAGTAGCACTACTGTTTGTTAAACCCAGTGGGAACATTTTCTCATTGTTATTTCCATAATCACACAATTGACATTGTAGCCACAATGCTCGAGCACACATATTGCCTACAGCGATATATTTGGTTTCCGTTGTCAATATAGCAACTGAAATTTTTTGAGATTTGCACACTAAAAATCCTAAAATTTGTAATTTCTAAAATTTTCAAAAGGCATAATCAAATTTTATAATTTTTAGAGGCAAATTGCATTTTTTGTGGAAAGAAGAAGAAGAAGGGGATATAAAAATCAAATGAATAACATAACAAATGGAAAAGAAAAAAGAAAAAGAAAAAAAAGTGCTCAGATTGCGCTGGTCCATCATCATACCTCAACCCACCAGACCAAAGATCATTCAAGTTCGAATGTCAATTCTATTTCACAAGGGATTCGTCTGGCGAGCTTCTGAAAAATTCTGCGCTGCTCGGATCATCCTTCTTGCCTGTTCTATTCCAGCGACCGATCGCTCGCGAAATCCAGTCGAAGCTACACCGCTGCCCCCAGGTCTATCACCACCACTAGCAGACCCTTTCGCCGGAGAGGAAGTCCAGCGAGAAGAGATTTCTGCTCCCTCTCGGACCTTTCTTCATTGAAGCATCGAGACTCCAAGATGAGAATACTCTCCTGGATACTTGATTGATCCTACGACGTCGGCTCCAGTCCAATCTTCGACAGCCGCTAACATTTGAATCTCGGTCGACCGGGGCGCCACCACCCCTGCTTGCTTTGAGCTTAGCCAGGGCGGAGAGATGAAACGAAGTATAGACAGAAATATGCTGTAGTCGCAGGCGATCGAAGCTGCTCCTGAGCTTTACTGATCGCATCTCCCTGTTCTGCTCTGTTTTTTGTTCGGAGATCTCAAAGTGCCTTGCACTCGCTTAATCCTCCTATGTCATTTCCGATCATCATCGGTGACGCGCCCAGGACTCCTTGTAAGTTCAATAGCTGATCGCGACTGCGATCGCACCATCATCAAGGTGAAATTGTTACTGTTTGTGTGAAAATAGGCCACGATTGAGGTTCTATTATCGATTTGAGCTTGCTCCGATGTTGTTCTGATGATCTAAAAGTGAATCGTTGATCCATATTCTCGTACAAACTCCTTGATCGAAATGCATATCGCATGTTTGATGAAATGCTCGCTCCAGATCCGGATGTGTTTCTATTAAATCATTAAGCCGAAAGTCGTAATGCATCAACTCAACTCATTCTGGACTTATTGAAGCCTTGGTGTGACCGATTTAGTTGGAATACGATGCTCATTTGTTATTGAATTGGTGTTATGATTCTCACGTTGGAAATTGCTGCCTTGATTTCTCTGGTTTGAGTTGAGTCTTCTATGCGATTGGAGTTGAGTGTTGAAATCGCTGCTTGTATGCTCATATTTCTCTGTGATATCTCATTTTCCCTTATCCATTGTCAGTATTACTCTCGCGTGTCATCACTGTATATGCGGTGTGGGCGGCGAACGTTGGTGGCGACCTCAATCTTTGCACCAATGATCGAGCGAGAGCTTGTCTCTCGAAATAGAAGCTCAGAGAAGCTCACTGACTGCGCTTGACAATGCCACAATTATAACCATGGACTCTCTATCCTTCTCTCGAGCGAGAGCTTGTCTCTCGAAATAGAAGCTCAGAGAAGCTCACTGACTGCCCTTGACAATGCCACAATTATAACCATGGACTCTCTATCCTTCTCTCTGCATTTTGTCGTCTTCATTGCATGCGCTTCTCATTTGCTGTCCGTCATTCGCATCTTTGTTTTTGCTCTGTTTCGAGGCCCTGCGAGCACGAAGACGAGGGTGTACAGTAGCAACTGGCGAAACTCCTGCTCTTTCTGCATCCGCCTTGCTCTCTGCTTGAAAGGTTTGAGTACGGGTGATATTCATGTAAATTTGGGAAGGAAAGATCAACTTGGTACAAGTGAATCCTCCTTTGCTAATTATCTCTGTTTTTGGTTTTCCGTTGCTATCCTGAATTGGATTTATGGTGTGATCGTGCTCGGAAAGCTTGAGGTCTTTAATGTTTTAAATTCCAAAAAAGAAAAAAAATTGTAGTAGCTGCAGTTCTTTGGGGAATTATTGATTGCTTTAGGGAAATTGGGTGAGCAGAATTAAAATTTATATTGTAGAGTTGGATATTCAGCCAATCTTAACCTATTATCTTGTAATTACTTGACTAGGGTTTCAGATGGGATCTAGTCTTTATTAATCCTTTCAAACCTACACAAACTTACAAAAAATACATTCAACTGATATGTAGCGATTACAAATATACAAAATTGGGTTTTGAGTGGTCAAAATTAATTTAAGGTCAACAATCTCCCCTTTTTTATGATGAGAAAATCACTTTTAAAACCTCAAGTTAGACCACCCCCTCAACATCCTATAGGGAAAATAAATCAAGTGAATACGTCACATATTATATAAATGTTATACCATTCTCCCCCTTCTCCATAACATCAAAAAGGGCTTAAGGTGGAATGTATCATCACAGTACCCATTTGTATATTAAAGATATTCATAAAACGTCAATTCAACACAAGCTCTACAAATGTTAAGTGTTACATAATCATAGAGCAAGTTCAACATAAACTTCAAGCGTGTTCAACATAAATTACAAATCAATCTTAAATACGATTTTAAAACGGAGGAGGAGGAAACGGAGGCTGTTGGGAAAATAAGTGAGGATTCTGAAGGAAGTGTTGGGCGAATAGAGGGACCGATGTCTTGCCGAAGTTGGTGAAAAACTTCTAGCATTTCATTTCTTGCCATATGGATTTCTCCCCCGAAGTGAACTTAGCTCGGTTAGAAGTGCCTGAACTGACGGCTAATCCCATCCTCATCCTCATCTTCGTCGACTTTAGTGGTTCTCAAAACGCCTCCATGGCGTCAGTACCATTCAGAATAGGTTTGGCTATCCTTGCCTGAATTGACGGCTAATCCCGTACTCACCCTCATATTCGTTGACTTCAATGATTCTTAGAACGCCTCCATGGTGTCGGTACCGTTCAAATGGCTATCCCTACCTGAATTGATGGCTAATCCCGTCCTCATCCTCATCTTCGTTGACTTCAGTAGTTCTCAAAACGCCTCCATGGTGCCGGTACTGTTCAGATTAGGGTTGGCTATCCCATCCATTTTCTCTACTTCAAACTCCTTGTTGCTCTCTAGATGTCCAGAATTTTCAGTTTGGACTCCTCGTTGTATTGACCATCAAATAAAGCCTTAGAAGTTTCCCCATCGAGATCGCCATCAAAAGCCTTGAAGGTACGAGTAAGAGCCATCCCATCCAATAAGTCTTTTCCTTTTGAAACAGTGCATTTAACCATACCATCAAGTAGTGAGTCACTCAAAGATACCTCAAACCCATTCTTGATGTTGAACATCAACTTAAGTCGGTCCTCATAGACATCAATTCGAAGAAATAGGAAGCAAGCTATATATCACATCATATGAAGATATGATTAATGTAGCATAATAAGTTCTAGACTCATGAAACTTTGGTTTGTAGGCTCTTGCATCTTTCCCCAATTTCTAAGTACCCATAAAATGTTAGCAGCAACTCATTAGTCTAAGTTCAAATGAATAATTAATTGAAAAAACTAAATTATGGTTGGTAAGGCTTTGCAAGATCCATGTTAGCTATGGGCCCCACTTACCAAGAGAAGCCGTCCTTAGAAAGATCGCGCTAGTTTGCACTTACAATAATCTTTGTACTAGTTAAATGTCGGCGTGTTTCAGGAGAAAGAACTCCAAAATTTAACACAATCAATGTATGACAAGATTTGATCCCAAAAAAAAAGTATGACAAGATTTAATAAATATTTCAAAAATTTTTAAAAAAATGGAAATAAATGAACACAAAAGGATGAGATGATTTATCACCGGAGAACGCTGAGGATTGCTGCCTCATATTGCCATAATATAACACCTAGTGGTCATTCTCTTGATGCTACGACTGTGCATTGGCTACAACACTAAAATATACTGATGAAATTTATTCTGGCAATGAACATAGCTAATGTAGTGATTGGGGAGCGTGCCATCATCTTCTTCGTTGGCTTAAAAATACGAGATCAAAATTCAATGCAAAAATCTTAATCCATTCCGCAAAATGAAGATAATAATCACCTAACCTGCATGTCCTCGTGTCTCTAAAGCAACAATTTAATCATTTTTTTAAAGAAATCTACAATACCTACGTCGTCATTAGATTTAGGACAGTCCAAATAGGTGTAGTAGGCTACAATTCAAAAGAAGATGCGAGTGGAAACAAACCTCAAAAGGAGATGAGAGGGAAAGAGCGTGCTACCGATCAAACCAATACACTCCTATACAAACTCTTAAAGAAATTTATAACCAAATGCTTTAACACGGATAAATTTCAAGAGATTTGCTAATAGGCCTTTGGGTAGAGAATTTATATAAAGAATAGATTTGGTAGATTTTCAATTGTGATTTTCTTGAACCTTTTTAACGAGTATTGCTCACAGAAGAAGCAATTTACCACATACCACTTATGTTCAGGTCTATTATAGTCAAAGCTTTTTTCTCATGATTTAGGATCTTGCTGAAAATTAACGTCAGTCTAATATCACTATGGACTTTTCTAAATATTGGCTTATCAACTATACGCATTCATCCTTACCAAAAAAAAACTATATGCATTCATCTTTTTTCCTAAAAAATCGTGGGCATAATCATATAGAGCTAGTTAATAGGCACCTATAAAACACATTGCAAGCCCCATCGATGGTTAAGTTTACAAAGTTTAGCCTATGCATGCGGCGCTGTGACTTAGTGTAGTTGGTGGTATTTGAACATCTGTCTTCTGCTACATATGACCCAGATCAAAAGTTACAAGTTGTGTACATCGGGCTCAACCCAAAACCTAATAGGCCCACGAGTTGTGTCTTAGTCTGAGTCCAAATTAGGCTCTAACTACAGCAGGACTAAAATGGCCCAAAACAAGGCATTATTTATAGTAGTTCCATGTCTTGCTGCGTTTGAGATGAGGGGGTTGAGGAAACTTAAGGAAGAATATGTCAACATTTCACCTTTTCTTCTCAACCAAATTTTAAAGTTTTCTGCATTTTCCACCCAAACCTTCATTTTCTCCATTTTCTTGCGTTCCCAAACATTAAACAAGTGACTCTACTATCACTAATAAACGGAGGCTGCCCATTGCTAATTGATACATGACCTAATCTTTTGAGTATCATAAAAAGCTTCTTTTTGTCCAAAAATGTCGGAGGACTTTTTTTCACATGTGCACTCAATGAAAGAACTCTTCCAATTGCGCTTACTAATGCCCAAAAAAGAAAAGCAAAATCTTCAGCGGGCCATAGATTGGTCTGTATTGTTGACTTTCAAGTGTTTTTATTTTAAATTTGTTGGACTTAAAAAAAGTAACCACACCCAGCATCGAATGGTTCCAGTGAAATGCATTTCTTGTGAAAATGACCAAATTAACCAAAATAAGTTTCATAGGAGTCTGTACGGTCAGATAAAATAGGCTTGTTATCAATCACAACAACGGTGAAAGTTTCTATTAACTAGTCAAAACTTGTCCTTATTAGATGGGACGGGTTAGAGGAAAACGTCCTACTCTGTGAGACCACACTGCTCCATAACTTTCACCAAGTCCGGTCCATTAAAGAATAATGCATTTTGGTTGAGTGGAAGAAGATCACTCAGAAGACCTTGACCATAATTTTGCCGGTAAAGGAGACGATTACGTGGACCTTAAAGAATAACATCATTTGAAAATTAATTCAACAACCTAACTAGCATTTGTTTTTTGGCCAAAAACCTTAGTGTTGATTAGATTAAAATGTCTTTCTGCAAAAGAACAATTATTTGAGAACGTCTATTAGCAAAATACCAATTTGCGTCCATATTTCTCTCTTTCGTGGAAGGTTGACCACTACACCAATTTGCCCTCCTGTGAGTTTCAATTGCAAAGAAATTGTGTTTTTTTAACTAGTATTGCTCTAATTCCATTCTTGACGAGTGTTTCGGGAAGTTAAAGGTTTTTTCCACGTCTGATCCCAAATAGACCGTGCTGCAAATTGTGGAGCTTTAAGGAACTACAAATGAGAATTTTCTGATTTCTCTTTCCACAAGAACCATTAGAAAGTACTTGATATGTCGCAGTGTGCATCAATTCAGTAAGCTACATGCATTCCTATGGATTAGTCGACTTTAAAAATTCAGGTATTCCAGATATTACCACGGCCAACCATTGCCAATTGAGACATAACCTTACTTTTTAGGAATCGTTCAACACTTCTTCTTATCCCAAATGTCAGATGTGGAATTTTTTTCACATCATATGTGGACTCAATAAAAGATCACTACAATATATATTCTAATGCCAAAAGAAATTTGTATTGCCGACTTTCCAGCATTTGGTTTTTCGTTTTTTAATTCAAGGGAAGGGATCACACACCAAGCACTTTAAAAAAATAAAGAGAAATTCAAAACTTGTGAAAAGGGCCACTCTCCGTTTGTTTCACTAAAAATATTTTTCAGAAAGCTATTTTCCAAGAAAATGTAATTATTTTCTAGTGTTCAAGTGAAACTTGATTTTAAAGTGGAAAATGTTTTCCGTTGTTCTCTTGGAAAAAATATTTTATTTTATTAACTCTTTTCAATATTTTTTATTTTTTTATATTTTAAAATCGTTATTTATTATCTTTTAAAATTGATTATTTTTTATTTTTTTGCGTTCTCTCCTTCCTTGGCCGGTCGCTAGCCGGCGACCAACCACGATGCGAGCTCGCCCAATTAGCTCATCGACAAGGCGAGCTCAAGGCAGCAAGGCTCGGGCCTCGCCAAATCAGCCATGCCTAGGTCTCGCCAGACAACGACAAGGCTCGAGCCTCACTAGATCGGCAACACCTGAGCCTCATTGCAGTCTGGCAATGCTCGGGCGTTGTCGATCTAGCAAGGCTTGAGCCTCCTCCTCGTCTGGCAAGGCTTGAGCGTCTTCGATCTACAAGGCCAGATCAGCGAGCTCGAGCGTCGCCGATCTACAAGGCCAGATCAGCGAGCTCGACTCGCCGGTCGCCGGTCGCCGGCCATTGCCATGGCCAACGACTGGCCAAAAAAGAAAAACAACAAAAAGAAAGACAAAAAGAAAAAGAAAAAGAAAAAGTAGTAAAAAATCAATTTTATTAAAAAATAACAAAAAAATTAAATTTATTTAAAAAATAAAACTAATTTAAAAAAAAATAAAAGAAAGAAGTGAGGACTAATAGGGGGTGTGAGATAGGAGAGAGTGAGTGTGGAAAATGTTTTCCCTAACTTGAAAAGTGGAAAACATTTTTCCTCACTTTAAAAGACTTTCTTTCCTTCATGGAAAATATTTTCCCCAATGAATTTGTTTTCCGTGAAATGAACGTCGAAAAATCTAGAAAATATTTTCCTGAAAATTATTTTCAATAAAACGAATGGAGCGTGATATAAACTTTAGCTGAGTCCACACGGGTCAAACAAAATAGGCTTGTTTCAATTACAACCACAAAGGAAGGTCCAACTATGAGTTGTCCATTATATATATTCAAACATAGAGTAACTAATTAATAATTTATTTTATTATGCACACTAGTGTGAGAAACCGTGTATGCGCTGAAGAAATTATTAAATAGGCCAATACGTTTATGTTTTGTCTTGTACTAATCATTGCATAAAAAATGAAATAGCAGTCTCTTTCTACACATTTGCAAGCGAGAAAGAAGAATCTTATGGCGAGCTTACGTGAATTACTACTTTTTGATCAAAACTTGTTCGTATTAGATCGGAAGGGTATGAGGAAAACGTCTTAGTTGAAAGGACCACACCACACCTTGATTGTTGTCTTGTGTTATTTGTCTTTGTCCGATGGTCATTTGCAATAATGTATTTAGGCAAGTTGGAGATAACCGCAATGATGAATTATGTCCTCATCACTTCCCTCTAACATCACCCATTTCTCAGACTAATCAATTTTCTTAATTGCAAGTTATTGATGAACAATAAGCATGCGAACTTGTCCATTAGCAACTTTGCTCTAGTCAGAAAGTGGAGTCAGTAGTGATCGTTATAAAAATGACCAACTAATTGCTTGCCCTATAGCCATTAGTAACTTTATTATTGATTTTACGATCATCGAAATTCGCATCCGAATAAGCATGAGGAGCACAAGATGAATTCCTTGATTACGGTGTATCATCAAAATATCTTAAATATGTTTAAATGGTTATCATTATATCAAATATTTGGTGTGCGTAAATATAAAGACAGAAGGGAAGAAGATGCTCAATCAATTTATAGTGTTCGGCTGAAACTGTTGCTTGCTTCACTCCTAAGACTATTCTTATATACTTGAAGTCCCGTACAAAGGTTGGTTTGATGGAGCCAATCCTCCTCTCCAGACAGTGTGTTCTTTTATAAAGAATTTCTCTAACAAGTTTGATCTCACAAGAAGTTGATTTACGGAGTGAATAAGAGAGAGAGAGAGAGAGAGAGTCTGTATCTTTTATGCACACATGCCCAAGACAAGGGTTATCCTATTCATATGGAAAACAAACTCAACCAGTCGTTACTAACACTTTAAGTGGCTAGTTTTTCGACTGATGAGAATTTCGGGTGCCCTAAAAATTGTTCTTATGCCTACTGGATTGGGCAGGCGAGACTTAAATTTGGACGTCAGGTTTTCGACAATTTCTCAGCCGGGTACAAGACTTGTTTTCAAATAGGGACAGGTCTTCTTTAACTCTTGCCAACTTGCACATACTTGTAGAAAACATATCCAAATAATTTTTTACAATCACAAATATACAAAAGTAAGTTTTGGAGTCATCAAAATTTAGTTAGGAATAACAATGACAACTTGTAAATAAAAGGTGTTACTAAAGATCAGGTATGATTATTGAAAATTTGATCTTATAAATGTAATTTTTTGACAGTCTGATCTATTATATGAATTGGAGAAAAGCAATTGATTATGTTAAAATAACTACTGGGGTTTTGTGGTGGCTTGTGTGAGCTTCATCTTCACTTATGAGTAATGATTGGGAAAAAAAGATAGAAGAGCAAGGATATGACTATACTACAAAATTTTGTTGATATAATAAGGTTCTGGAACCTTTAGCTTCCATTATATCTTATTATACGAATTGCCGACTTTCAAGCATTTTTCTTTTTTTGTACCTTTGGATTTAAAGGAAGTGATCCCACTAAGTATTCAAATAATTTAAGTGAAATTTATTACCTGCGAAAAGGGCCAAATTAACTAACAGAATCTTTCCACGAGTCCACACCGTCAAATAAAATAGGCTTATTGTTTCAACAACAGTGAAAGATCCTATCAACAAGGCGTCCATTAACTAGATTTTTTCAATAAATAAAATTTATTCTATTGTGAATGTTTTTAGAAAAAAGCTTATGGCTTCAAAGAACTATTACATAGGCCCTTAAGATCCTCTACAAATCATAGTTTATAAAAAAGAAATATTAATCTTTTTCCACACATTAGAAGCGAGAAAGGAGAATCTCAAGGTGTGCTCATGTAAATTATTACTGACTAATCAAAACTTGTCCTTATTAGATGGGAAGGTTTGAGGAAAATGTCTTAGCAACACACCCTATCGTAATTGTTGCCTTGTTTTGCGTCTCTTTGTCTGATGATTACAGGGCTCTTTAAGAATATCATCACGCAAAAATTAATTTTCAGTATGAACAGCTTGACTCTGACATTAGTATCAATTCTATGACGGCGTCTATTGGCAAAAGACCAATTTGAGAACACATTCCTTTCTTTCTGTGAAGGTTGACCATAGCATTAATTGGTTTGAAAGTTTCCTTGTGATGTCCAAATTTACCCTCCTACGAGTTTTCAATTGCAAAGATATTGTTTTTTAATTTTACTTGCTTGTGCTTCATAACTCTTTAGTGGTGAAACGTCTCTCCCATTGCATATACTCCCAAAGTGTATCGAGAGATTAAAAAATTTTCCACTTGTCAACCCCCAATAGATTACACTACAGATTTGATCAATTTTTAATGAACCACAGACACGAATTTTTCTATTTCTCTTCCTACAAAAACACTATAAAAAATTATTTAATAAGTCCCAATGTACATAAAGTCGGCTAGCGATCAAGCCGGCCTAAAGTTGAAAAAGGGAAGAAAGAAATGACAAGTTAAAAAAGAAGAGAACAAGAAAAGAATTAAAGAATTAAAGAATTAAAGAATAAAAATTTCACAAAAAAATTAAAAATAATCGCAAAAATTATGCACATCAACTATAGCTAGCGTTATGTCAACGACTTCCAATCAAAATTAGCCAAAAGGACTATATTGGCAAATCATGGTTGCCATATAATAGATTTAGGATTTTTTTTTAGTAATTTTCCTGCAAATTATGTTTTAACTACATAGAACTTATTAGACCAAAGAGGCCCAAAACAGTATTGTGGTACAATAACAGTGTCCATGGCTTACTATATTTGGAGAGGGAGGGGGGAGGACACTTGTAGGAGAAAATGTCAACAATTCACGTTTTTCTTTCTCAACAAAATTTTAAAGTTTTCTGCATTCTCCACCAAACCTTCATTTGCTCATTTTCCTTTGTTCCCCACATTATAAAAGTAACCCAACCATCACAATAAAGGGAGGCTAACCATTGCCAACTGATACATGACCTCCTCTTTTGAGGATCATATAATACTTTTTTTTGTTAAAAAATGTTGGACCACATTTTTTTCTCCTCATATGTGTACTAGTAAAGGAACCTTCATATTGTACTTACTAATGCCGAAAAAGAGAAAAGCAAAATCTTTGGTGGGCCATAGATAGGTTCGTGTTGCAGACTTCCGAGCTTTTTTTTTTTTTTTTTGCGGTGGAAGAAAAGGACCGTGGGTAGGGGCGGGGGGGGGGGGGGTGGTTTGCTTAAAGGAAGCAATCACACCAAACACTCCCATGATTTAAGTGAAATTCATTTCTTGAGAAGATGACCAAATTAACTAAAATGAGCTTCACAGATACCATACTGTCAAATAAAACAGACTTGTTGTCAATTACAACAATAATTGAAGTTCCTATCTATGAGCCATCCATTACGTAGATGCTTTCAAACAAAGTAATTAATTAATAAATTTAAATTACTATGTACACTGTGTGAGAAAATATGTATCAGATAACGAATTATTACATAGGCCCTTACAATTATGCTTTGTCTTGTAGCAACATTGCATTGAAAAGGAATATTAGTCTTTTTCCACACATTTGTGAGCGAGAAAGGGGAAATCTCATGGCGTGCTCATGTAAATTATTGCTGACTAATCAAGACTTGTCCTTATTAGATGGGAATGGCTCAAGGAAAATGTCTTACTTTACGGGCCAACCACTCCATAATTTTCATAAGGAAAAAGTATAAAAAAAGTTCTATACATATTATATTAGTACTAATTTAATCATAAATCTTTCAATTTGATCAATTTAGTTTTAAATTTTTTCGCATTGGCATCAATTCAATTTATCTAGCCAATTTAGGGAGAAACCTGCTAAAGTGGATGCTCTAGCGCTAACACTGACGTGTGAAAATTTGTAAGACGATGAAGATCTAATTACATAGGCCCCAACTATTATGTTTTGTCTTGTACTAACCATTGCATTAAAAAAGGAATATCAGGCTCTTTCCACCCATTTGTGATTGAGAAAGTAGAATCTTATGAGCTCATGTAATAATTGCTTACTAATCAAAACTTGTCCTTGTTAGATGGGAAGGGCTCCAAGAAAACGTCTTACCTTAATGGAACACATCGCTCCATAAATTTCACAAAGCCCAGTTATCGAAGAATAATGCCAAGGAAACGACTCATAAGACCTTGACCATAATTTTGCCAGTAATGGAGATGATCACCTGACGTGCGTGTCCTCGTGTCTCTAAGGCAACAATGTAAGGAAATTTTTAAATATAAAATATTTACATCATCATTATATTTAGGACAGTCCAAATGGTGAAATAGAAATACAATTCAAAAAAAGGTCCGATTGGAAACAAACCTCAAAAGGAGATGAGAGGAAGAGAGTATGCTACCGATCAAACTGATACACTCTTCTACCACGTCTTTAGGAAGTATATAACCAGCTGATAAAATTTCAAGCAAGAGACTTACTAATAGACTTTGGGTGGAGAATACATATGAAGAATGGATATTGTAGATTTCATTGTACCTTTTTTTTTTTCTAATACAACTTATTAAAAAAGTGATCTACTAACATGACCAATGTTTCAAGTCTATTATAATCCATACTTTTTCCATTAAGGAGGAGGTTAATGAATTGAATAGAAACGTCTTTTTTCATTTTTAAGGTTCTATTTCACAATTGACAGAAAACTTAAGGCAGACTATTTGACTCTAAATGTGGACGAGAATGAAATCATTGACTTCACCGACCATTCAAGACTAGGTTGAAATTATTTAGAGATTGTAGACCAAATTGAATCTTTATCCCTATGTGCCACTGAGAAAACCCTAGGCCCAAAAACAGAATTGTACTTACTATTTGCAGTAGTTCCATGTCTTGCAGCGTTTGAGATGGGGGGTGAGGGGAAATTACAAGAGAATTTCAATTTCACCCTTTTCTTTCTCAACAAAATTTTAAATTCTTCTGCATTTTCCACCCAACCATTTATTTTCTCCATTTCCCTTAATTTTCCAAACATTCAAAAGAGTAACTGTACCATCACTAGATTTATGGTGAATATGAAAAGTGATGAAGTCGTACCGGAAAATTAAAGTCGGAAGTAGAGTAGGTCTAGGGTAGATTGGTGGGACCATGTGACTTATGCTAGGCACTTCTGCTGGTCACAATGCAGCATGTTTCTTTTCGTATATAATCACTAACACATTAAAACAACATAATTCAAAAAAATTATCATGGGGCTGTTGTCTTAGAAATTCAACTTATGCAAAAATATATTGAATATGTAATAGATTTCATACAAGCAATATATGAAGGACTTGGTGTGCATAAATCTAAAAAAGAGTAGGAAAGAGAGATGCTCAATCAATTTACAGTGATTCAGCACAAATTAATCATACTTTACTTTCTAAGACTGTTCGATAGTTATATTCATTCCACTATTATTTGAAGTCTAGTGCAAACGTTGGCTTGCAATGGAGACAACACTCCTTTACAAATACGGAGAATTCCTTTACCAACAATATCTCTCACAAGAAGTTCATTTGGAATGTGCATACTAGAGGGATTTTGCAAGTTTTTTATGTACACACATTCTCAAGACAACGGGCTTACTTATATGAAGACAAACTCTTTCAACTAATCCTCATCGGCTGTGGTGGTCTCCATGGCATCACTAACACATCAAATAAATAGTTTTTTTTTCCTTTACCACTGAGGCGTCCGGGGCTCCAAAAAGTGGCCTACAAATCTGCTGGGTTGGGCAATTGAAATTCAAATTTAAACTGCACAGCCATGTCCTCTGCAAACCTAGCTAGGATTGGTTTGTATTGCAAACTTTCAATTTTTTTTTTTTTTGAAGTGATCACCAAGCACTCAAAATGATTTGAGTGATATTCATTCCAAGTGAAAATGGCCAGATCAACTAACAGAAGCTTCACGACTCCATGTGGTCAAATAAATTAGGTTTGTTATCAATTATGACAACCGTGGAAGGTCCTAACTACAACCCATCCATTAGCTATATATTTTCAAACATAGAATACGTAAGCCCTTACGATAACATTTTTGTCTTTTACAATCATAGATTATTTTCCGCACATTTGTAAGAGAAAAAGGGAATCTTATAGCAAGCTGATATTTAGTTATTGCTTATTAATCAAATCTTGTCCTTAATAGACTGGGAGGGCTATCGGAAACCATGTCAGTTTGCTGGACCACAGCACACCATAATGTTTGCAAAGCCAGGTTATTGGAGCATAACGCATTTTGGTTGAGTTGAAGAAAAAAAATGCTTCAAGGCATGCTATTCAACATCTTGCAAAAGTTGCCAGTAAAGGAGAAGATTACGTGGCTCTTACAAAATTGCATCATGTAAGAATTTATTACGATGAAGATCTTGACTAACATTTCTACCCAAAAAAAAAAAAGACCTTGACTAACATAAGTAGTGAATCTTTTTTGGCCAAGACCTGAGTGTTGATTAGAACTTCTTTTAGCAAAGGACCATTTACTTGAGAACGTCTATTAGAAAAGGGCCAATTTGAGACCATATTTCTTTCAATCGCCCAAGATTGACCAAAGTATTAATTGGTGCGAAAGTTTGCTTATGCTATCCAATTTGCCCTCCTACAAATTCCAATTGCAAAGATATTGTGATTATTGCTTCATAACTCCTTTTTAAATGAAATGTTTCTCCAACCTAACTAGTATTGGTATTACGTACACTTTCAAAGCGTTTAGAGAAATTAAGATTTTTCTCACGTTCGACCTTCGATGGATGACACTGTGGATGACACCATGGATTTCTTCAACTTCTAAGAACCATAAACTTGAATTTTCCTATTCTCTTCCGACAATTCAAAAAGTATTTGATAAGTCCCGACTGACATAAATTTGGTAATTTACATGCATTAATGTGGATTAGTCTGACTCTAAAAGTTCAAGTGCCCCATGTTTTTCAATAAAAAAAATATTTAACATGGAAAAATAAAATGTCTCTTTTTTTTCTTATTTACGATGAGAAAAATTTCCAAGATTAAAAATCAGAGTCCGTAAAATATTGTATGAACATCACCAATTAGGTAACCAACCAGTTAAATGATAACTTTACGAGTGACACTTCAACCCACAATGGCCATTTGAGCCCAGCGCTTTTCGTCGCTAATTTGATATCTCCAAGGCACGATAGCATGGTACCACTGAACTTTTGCAAAGCTGTGTAGTCAGAGATTGTTTCAATTAGTAACTGAACTCCGGATGATTAACTGTTTATTTTGAGTTCAGATCAAAAGTAAATAGATTTTAATGTGCTTTCAAACCTTACGGACTCTGCAAAGTTCGAATAATTATTGATGGACAAACAGTAACATGGAAACAACAAAAGAATTGCATGAACTTCTTTGGAATAAGAGCATATGGTTTACATTCGTGGAGGTCATGCTTGCTCGATGATTGAAACTAAACATGAACTGCCGATGGAGATGACCAGAATGCATAGGAAAAGTTAAAAAAAAAAAAAAAAAACTCATAAAATATGGTGGGAACTGGGAATGCTTGTATAAATAAATAAAAATATTAGAATTAGAAAATCTAATATGCTTGCTCGATGATTGAAACTAAACATGAACTGCCGATGGAGATGACCAGAATAAATAGGAAAAGTTAAAAAAAAAAACTCATAAAATATGGTGGGAACTAGGAATGCTTGTATAAATAAATAAAAATATTAGAATTAGAAAATCTAATCTAGTTCAAAATTCAAATCCATCTAATCCAACAACTCTGCTATGAATAATCTTCTCTTTCTCATATCTTCATAGTCAATCTGAAGTGTTATTACGGGTTTATAATGCCCCTCGTTGATTCCTGTTGTGCCTTTAAATTGATCTTTCCATTACGCATTTCGATCTTTTATAAGAATCTCTAGACATCTTGACTTGTGCACTAACCTAAGAATGATTCGCAACTACTCCTGATTACTAAATGGTGATTGTTCCCAATTAATGGATTCTCCTTGACTCAGTCTTTAGTATCTGCGCATGCTTCGAGTCAATCGATTGCCATGTGTGATGCAATTATTGAAAGTTCATGATCAATGAGCTCATCCAATGTTTAGATCCAAAGACAAAAAAATGAGATATATGGAAAATTTATAAGAAAAAGAACGGGTGGCATTCACAAATCTGTACATGATGATCACATGAATGGAGCTGGTGATCACCATCGAGGCTACTTGTAAGCTTTGCCTCAACTAGGGCAGGGAAGCCATCAATCTATCTCTCAACCCCCATTACGACCCCATGGACAACGATGACAGCAAGCTCGTGCTTACGCCCCTCTTATTGTCAACCCTAACCCTAATCTTGTAGATTCAAATCCGAAGTACATCGATGGCAGCTCCTCTGTCTTGTCTAAAACTATCATACTCTCTATTGTAGGTATAACAATCATTCATAATTTGCTTTCTCTTCAATCGTTTCCTCTTCACTGTGATTTTGTTCTACGTTCGTGATCTCTCTGCAAATTGAAAGGAAGAAAGAGAAGGAAAATGGGACATTTGCTTAGGTTCTGTTAATTTCTTTTTCGTCTTTAATAAAAGTCATTTCAATAAGAGTTTAAAATCATTAAAATTGTTTTTTTTTTACTCTTTTAATAATAAAAAGTGCCATATCAACTTACCACGTAAGTGTTGTTTAACTCGTAGACTCATTTAGACGGAAAAATAATAGAGGCCATTTTTGTCCATTAAAACAAGAGTGCATGCTTTTTCGTGAATATGCATGATATTTTTCCCTAGATTTGACCCGTCAGCTATACGAGAACTTCAAATACTCCAACCCACCGTGGTCGTTGTCGCTGGCCCCAGTGCCCTTTAGAAACTTGTTTGTTTATGTCGTGATAGCATATGATCTGGGAAAACGAGAGGAAAAGGACAGGAAATGCCTTGTCCTTCCACCTCATCGAGAATGGAGAAAGAGAGTTGACGTTGAGGTCGTTGCCTCATTTCGTTTGTACTTGTCCGATGGCCTCCCGCAATTGTTTTATCTGCGCAAGTTGTCAGAATCACGGTGATAAATTCTGTCCTCATCATTTCCCAACTAATCATTTTCTTAATTGGAAGTTTTCTGTCGTGGACAAGTCAAAAAGTAGAGTCAACAGTGCTATAAAAATGGCCAACCAAGCGCTTGCCCTTCTATGTGTCATTGGCAATCATATGTGACATTGGCGCAGTGCAAGAACTGGAGAAAAGAAACCTTTCATCTCTAGTCATTCCAAGTCAAAGCTGAAGGTACCGAAACATCTTCCTCGTTTACATATTCTCTAAGATGAATTTTCACTTCCCTGTTTCTTCACCCACGGTGTCCTCTTGTTTTTGCGTTGTGCTGATCTTTCCACTTATATTCTGCTATTATCAGGACTGCTTTTGGCCTGCAGTCCTCTTCATCCATCTTGACAGACAAGTTGACAGCCAATAAATCTTAGTTCCATTTGCATCCTACCGTTGAAGCCACTCTCGGTACGTGTGTCATTATATATCTACTTTTCGTGTGCAATCAGTACTTTGTTTCACGTTTACCCTCTTTGTTTAGTGATCTGGTTCAACTGATTAAGTTAACCCCAATAAACCAAAAAGAAAAGAAAAGGAAGAGGAAACAAAAATGGGTAAAATGACTGCAATTGATCAAACCCTAATAAACGTAAGGCATCCGTTTTTTTTTAAAGGTGGTTTTGTGAAACTATTTAAGGGCCCTACCTTTAGTTCATATACCTATACATAAGATTTCATTAATGGATGGCCTCGCTCTTTACTAAAAGCCATCTGCTTTATATTCGAAGTTCAAGTGTACATGTAGATTATACCACTGGAGACTTGGAAATCATTGCTTTAAACATGTTTCGTCCCTTTTTCTAAATAAATAAAAGGGCAGATCCTAAAAATTATATCGTTACTTTTTTAATAAAACATAATTCAATTTGATTCCCAAATAACAAAGGAAACAAGAGGATTTACAAATAAATAAACATTTCAAACATATGAGAGAGAGAGAGAGAGAGAGAGAGAGAGAGAGAGAGAGAGAGAGGTCAATTTACCAGTGTTCAAAACTAGCTGCGATCATCTTCACAATGCTCCAAAATGGGTATCAAGTCTTTGGACACGCAGTTCCATTTGCAAACTTGCTTGAAAACCTCTCTCATCTGAGGGTCATCGCACTTAAGAAATCTCGACAGATCCTTTAAATTATTTGGTAATGAGTTGACAAGCATAGTGAGATCACATGAGAGAGAGAGAGATTGATTTTTAGGAGTCGCCATTAACCTATTTGGGATCGGTTAAAAATCAAGTGAGATACGAGATTATATCTCACTTCCTATGTAATTAGAGAACTTGGGACGTGGTGACACTAACTGATCAACTAATACTCTTTTGATACCTAGTCTTACTCATTTTCTTTAGAAGATGTCTATTAAGCAATCTAGAACAAGGTGATCATGCAAGAATCTAATGCTACAAAATAAGAAATATGTCATTCCTAATGAGGCTAAAGGGATGCTACGATTAAAATAAAAGTGCACAACCAAGAGCATTCGTCTAAAAAAAAAAAACCTTATT
This sequence comes from Corymbia citriodora subsp. variegata, assembly GCA_014858505.1. NCBI lineage: Eukaryota > Viridiplantae > Streptophyta > Magnoliopsida > Myrtales > Myrtaceae > Corymbia > Corymbia citriodora. The sequence continues at coordinate 7,501,642 of CM026414.1, forward strand.
GTAAAGCCTTGAGGGTTTGTTTAATTTTAAGTATAATTTGTTTAGGTCAAAGGGTTTTCACTTTTTTTTTTATATTAGAATTAACACGAAATATCTAATAAAGCTAGTTCAAATTTAATTTCTACGCTTTTCCATTTTTTATTAATTTTCGGAATTTTTTTATTATTTTATTATTTAAATATTTTTAATCCGAAAATAGAGGTTCGGGCTAGGCTATTGAGCCCAGTCCAAATATGGGCTGAACTTGGACTCTCGGGCTTGGGCCAAGAACTTAACACATGAGAAGAGAAATGGGCTTATCTAGTGGAGCCCAATCCGACTTAACTCGACCAAGCCTATATCGGAAAAATCTCAAGCTAAGCCCAAACCCATCAATTTAACTTTAAGCCCACCTCTACCAGAGCCCGAGCATGCCCTAGCCCACTTAAATCCATGACTAGCCCAAACCTAATTAAACCAATCAGGCCCATGCTAATTTGCTCTTCCCCATTTTATCTCTCTCTTTTTTATTACTCTTTTTTTATTTCCTTTTCTTTCACCCCTTCTTCTCCACGTCCTCTTCTTCACGATGTTCCCGTTCTCGAGCGATGTCCTTCACCCGAAGATCCTACGTTTCTAGACAAACCCCAGCCAAATCTCAAGCCACCGCCAAGCTACTATCCTTTATCGGTCGTCCACCCCAAACGCCACTCGTCGGCCAACCTCCCCACCGGTGGCCGAGAGCCACACCACTCGGCCGGCACCAACAGAATAAGAGACACGGCGAGGCCAAGGTGGCGGCCCTGCAAACAACGTCAAGCTTGAAATCACGGCAAAATAGTAGGATTAACAACACATGGGAACGTTGAATTAGCCCCGAACGAGGAACACGGAAGCGAATCTAACTTAAGCATTTCGTCGAGCAATTGGAGCGCACTTCTAAAACGCCAGAAAAACGAACCGGCCGAGGCTCAAACTCGCGCCGGGACTTATGAAAATCAACACAAAAGAGCACAGGGACAAGACACGAGGACGACTTGGGCCGGAGTTCGTGTGAGCCGAGCGGCCGCGAGCTCTGGCCCGGCGTGCCCAAGACATGGCAATAGCAGAGCTGAGGCTAACCTGTTCGGCTTACGGACGTAGCCGGGAGAGGTCGTCGGAGCCGAGGTGTTGGGAGCCCTCTCTCTCTCTCTCTCTCTCTCTCTCTCTCTCTCTCTCTCTCTCGCTCGAATCTCTCTCTCCACCCAACTGAAATCCCCGAAGAACCGAGTCCTCCTCTCTCCTTTTAAACCTGGCCGGCAGGCGCGCATGGACCCTGCCACCGCCAGCAGTCCTGCTGGCCTGGCCTCCGATCGCCAGCCTTGGTCGTCGCTGAGGTTGCGCCTCTGTACCTCCTCCCTCCCTTTTGCTGACTTCGTGCGATGAGTGAGGGAGAAGAAGGAGGGAAGAGGTCCGCGGGCCGGGCCAAGGACAAAGGGGAAATTAGGCTGGGCTCAAACGGGAAAGAGGAAGAAGGGAAAAGAGAGAAGGCCGGGCCGGCCTGCCCCCGGCCCGGTCTTGCTTTTTAAAAAAAATAAAATTTAAAAACTTATAATAATACTTTTTAATTTTTTAATTTTTAAAATTTGATACAATTTTTTTTTTTTAATTTTGATACTAGTAATGCAAATGCTCCTAATGTCTATATGCCATGCAGTTTAATAAAAATTATTTTTGCTAGGAGTTATAAATTAATCTTTAATTTTCTATGCAATTAATTGATGATTAAATGGGTCATTAAAATTTATGTGTCAACAAAAGTTTGACTCATAAATTTCTTTCCCCTCATTTGTCCCTCTTTTTTACTATAATTTTGTTTTAGTGTTTATATCTTTCTCAAAATTGAAAGTAAGAGAGGGAAAATGTGACATTTGCTATTTATTCAAGATTCCATTACTATTTTTTTTTTCCTTTCCTTTTTGAGGCCTAGTTCTCTAAAGAAGCCACAAATTTAAGGTAAAGTCTCAATTTTGTCTTATAAAATCTTATTAACTTTCACTTCATACCCAAATCTGGCCTTGCGTCAACTAATATAGCTGAATGTCTCATGTGTCAATTCCATGTCATAATTATATATTTATTTTCCATTTTCTTTTGTATTTTTTTGTTTCCTTTCTTCTTCTTCCTTTCACTCAACAACAACTTGATCAACCTCAAGTCATCCGCACAATCAACTTAACTCCATGAGTCGCCTTCTGCCACCACCTCACTGCCATCCCAGCCCTCTGTTCATCACCTTAGTCATTTATCATCGTTTCCGCCCTCAATCACCATTGAGATGTTTGTTTTCCCCAACACCTCGCCAAATAAATTCACCACTAACGCTTGTACTCTCGGCCAATGACCCTTGCTTCCAATATCTACTAGCGCAGCCGTGGCTGATTCTTGCCATTGTTGAGCTCAGCCAGCGCACTAGAGCTTCAAATTTAGGATTTAAGCTCAAGCGAACCCCAGATTTGAGTTCTCGGGTTGGCTCAACCTCAGATTTGTGTTGCTTAAGATCAAGCACAGTTGACAGCGGCCATAGCTAGATTCATCACTCCAGGTTCTGTACATGTTTCTTGGTTTAAAATGGTTAATAAGAAGAAAGTTTCCTTCTATTTTGTTCTGAAAATGATCACGACCAGTTTCTTTAAGCAAGCATAAAAATGCAATGACAGCAGAGGTACACATGAGAAGCTGAAATAAAATGGAAATGGGTTTGGAACATAGATCTAGCTCATTGGGGTGAATAGTCTAAAGAAATGTGTGCGGATAGAGTACAAGGTGGCCATGAACGAACAACTTTTGGTAGTGAAAGGAAGAAAGAAAAAAAAAAGGAAAAGTTACTTATAATTCTGATTTGGGAAAAAAGCATGACGTCTCAAATGTTTAATGACACCATAAGACCAAAAGTTAATGGAGCCTAGCTTTAGATATGAAGTGAAAGTTGGTGATTTTTAATGAGATATAACTTTGGTTAGAATGAAAATTTGACCTAATGTTAATGCTTTTCTAAGGAATCAGGTCTCTCTTTGATAAATATATCCTGTTTAAGAATCGTCAATTTCATTTGATTTTTACATTTTCAATAATAGAAATTACTGCATGAGCGCATTTTGCCGCATAGGCTCGTTTTGTTTTTTGGTCGGACCCACAAAGGCTTGTTGGAAAAGATAATAATAGCCATCCCTTGTTTTAACAACTTGATCGGTCCAACTCCGCATAGCATGATTAACGAAAAGGAATGAAAACAAAAGAAAAGTGCCATCTCTTTCTACGCAATCAATAATGAAGAAAGAAAGGAAGACGCTATGGTCGTCGCTGTCAACAAGTAGGAACAACCGACTACATATGGGCTTGGATTGAAATTATGTTTAGGAGGATCAAGATACCTGGTGATATATGTTCCTCTTTATCATTTTGTTTCCCTCTAATAATACACGTTAGTTCTCAACTAATTAATTTCTTGATACCAAGTTAAGTGTTAATAAAGTTGTGATTTTATGTTGTCTGGTTTTGTTTGTGTTTGTCTAATGGTCATTTGCAATTATTGACCTGGGAAAGTTGGACAGAACCGCAGTGATGATTTCTGTCCTCATCATTCACCCCTTGTTATATACAATTCTCAACTAATCAATTTCTCAATTGCAAGTTTTTTTATTGATGAACAATGAATATGTGTATTGGTGCCGCGTGCGTGCGTCCATGAGAGAGGGAGAGAGTTAGGACAATGAAGACTTTGCTTAAGTCAAAAAATAGAGCCAATAGTGCCTAATATACAATTGGCCTTGCGCCATCCTGTTACCAATAAGATGAATAGAAAAAATACATTAAAGAATCAACGATCTCAGCAAATAAGTACTTTATGGACCAAAAATTGCAAACTTAACAATTTTACGAAACTTAATCCACGTGAAATTACATTAAAAAAAAGTATGGTTAATTAACGTGTAATTGATGTGCAAACAGAGGAGGATATTTTAGTCAATTAACAATAAACCTAGAAGGTGACGAGGTGATGAGACAGAAAAAAAGTAGGTGAATTCACCTTGTTTCTGAACATAGAAGGTTATTTTGGCCAGTTGATAATAAAAATATACATACCAAGCCAAAGAGAGGGCAAAAATAGCCCACTGTACTTCTTTTATTTAAAATAAATTAACGTTATCAAAAATTTTAATTGGTGTAATATTGTCCTTTAATTTAGAATTTCTCACATTTAGATGCAGACAGTTTAAAGAAATTCTCTTTCAAGTTATGGGTGACAAAGCATCTGCTAAGCTTTAAGAAGCACCGGCTATTAAAACAAACTATTAAAACAGGTAGCAAATGGTAGAAATATTAAAAAGTTACCAGCTATTTAAATAGTACATGACACCTTTGTTTCGTCTACACGTTAAATTCCTTTAACGGACAACCCTGCACTTAATTTACTAAAATTTCATTAGCTAGCAAGTACATGAATAGATTATGGGGAATTGGATATTGTATACCTTAAACCTGCGTCGTTCTTTTCTAAGCGAGAGGATTCACCCCAAACAAAAAACAAAATGTTTCAAACGCTTTTTTTTGGGGGGGNGGTGAGAGAGTCTTATGCAAACATATGCTAACCAAACCTTCTAGATTTTATAACAAATGAGTGAAATATATATAAACATATAAATGTCTTATGTTATCCTGACTTAATGCTTGCATATTATTATGCTTAGCACATGAAATTACAGATGACTACATTATCTAACCAAAAAACGCCTAACTTGGTGAGGTTGCATCTACCGCACAAAAATATACTTTTTGGTGGTCTAATCTACTATATGAATTAGGGAAAAAAGAATCTAATATGTTAAAATAACATATCAAGTAACAACTAAGGGTTATATTGGTGGCGTGTGTAAACTTTATCTTCACTAATAAGTAATGATACTCGGAAAAATAGGATAGAAGAGTGAGAATATGGCCATCTTACATAAATTTGGAGAATAATGCATTTTGGTTGAGTTGAGAAAAATAATTCGAAGCATATTAGTCAACATCTTGCAAAAGTTGCCGATAAAGGCAATGGTTATGTGGCTGTTGAATGGTAGCATCATATGAAAATCAATGTCCACTTTGAGCACCTTGACTCTAACATGGCTATTATTCTTTTTTGGGTCAAGATAAGTGTTGATTAGAACATCTTTTTGCAAAAGACCAATTATTTGAGAATGTCTATTAGAAAAAGATCAATTTGCTACCAAAGCATTAATTTATTTATGAATGAACAAATCAATTAGAAGTTGAGGTTGCAATAGCATGGTCAATGAAGTGAAATGAACTTCAAAAGGAAGTGTCCTTTTTTTTTCATGTCGTTGACACCTAAATTTTAACGATTCGTTTAATCGTTTATTAATCTCATAGAAAATTAGAGATTAACTTTTAACTCCTAGCAAAAATAATTTTCAGTAGATTGCTTCACATATTAACATTAGGAGCATGTGTATTGCTAATTTTGAATTACAAAAATTAATAAAAAAGAAAGCTAGACTGGGCTGGGGGCAGGCCGGCCCAGCCTTCTTTCTTTTCCCTTTTTCTTCCACTTTCTCGTTTGAGCTCAACCCATTTTCTCAACTGGTTTAGCAATTGGTTTAGCAAAACAAAAACAAAAACGAAGAAGTGAAATCCTAAAATCTAGAAAATTGCACTCAAAATTGAATAAGCTATTAGGACTTCACCATAATATTTGAATGTTCTTAGAGACAAATGTTAGGTTGTCGTTTGTGCATTTCCATTTTGACTATTATGTGATTGTGCACTCTTGATATGTTAATTGTGGTTTCTCTTTGGCCTAGTTGGAAATGGTATTATTTACTACTTCTTAGCATTAGATTCTTGTTTTCCCTTGCAATTTATTAAATGCTTCTTTAATTATTAATTGTTATTTTAATGATTGTGTACCCGCATGCTCGCTTCACATGTTAGTGGATAGGTTTTAAATCAATCAATACTACTTGACAAACATCTTCTTGAAATAAACAAGATTAGGTATTGAAAGGGTACTAGTTTTTTAATTAGTATAATCAAATTCCCGACTCTAGATTCTTTAATTGTGTAAAAAGTAAAGTGCACTCCTGTGCCTCATTTGATTTCTAGCCAACTCCAACAGGTTGTTGGTGACTCCTCATTAGAAAATCCTTATACTGTCAATTGAAGCTAAAGTTGAATATCCTAATGTTGTGTGAGGTATGGATTTGGAGGAGCTCACACCTAGACAACAGTCCTAAGCCTGCTTTCTAGATAATACTCATAAATCTATATCTTTTCCTCATTGGACGGAAAAAGTAAGTCACGACATATGTCATCAAGAATGAAGAAAGAAGAATGATATTGAGATCATTTCCATCAACAAGTCAAAATTCCATCTTGACTTTAATTGAAAATGTCTCAAGGGATCGAGAAACCTAGCAAACTCTGTCCCTCTCTATTATTTCTCTTTAATATGATACATTGTTTCTCAATTGATCAATTTCTTAATGGCAAGTTTTCTCAATAAAGATATGATTTTTTGTTGTCCTGTTTTGTTTGTCTTTGTTCAATGGTCATCTACAATTATTTATTAGGGCACACCAGACAAGAATCATGCCAATGATATTGTTTCCCTCTAAAATACATTCATGATCTAAAGAATTTCGTAATTACAATTTGATTTTTTATGAACAATGAACGTGGGTATTTGTGCTGCACGTGGGGTAGTGTAGAGAGAGAGAGAGAGTTTGGATAATTCCAAGGTCTGGTTTCTAGAGAACAACACATTGACCCGTAGACTGCTAATTGTGTTGATTTCTGTAGAAGCACATAGCCAGTCCAATGAGTCGAGCTTAGTCTATTCTTTCTTTCTTTTTCTTTTTCTTTTTCTTTTTCTTTTTCTTTTTTTGGCTAGAAAGTCAGGGCTTATTCATTACCGCAAGAACTTAGCAAAGCATCTCTTCATCCTATAATCATTCCAAGCCAAAGCTGAAGGTATTGAAACATCTTCCTCGACTGCAATTCTCTTCAACAAAGTTTTAGTTCCTTGCTGTACTCATCCCCCACAGTGTCCCCTTGTTTTTGCCTCAAGCTGATATGTCCATCTTGCAGACAAGTTAGATTGAAGCCAAGAAATCTTAGTTCCCCTTGCATCCTTATAGTGAATCCACTCCTGGTATGTGTGTCATTATTTTATCTACTTTTCGCATGCTATCAACTTTTGTTTCACATTAAACCTCTTTGTTTGGTAATTTGGTTGTATTGATTTTACCCTACAAAGCTCAAAAGCAAAAAAATATGGAAGAGAAACAAAATGGGCAAAATAATGCAACACAAACACATTTCAAAGGCACGGATATGTGCCACTCTAAGCATTTCTATGTAACTGATATTATCTTGTCTTGTTTGTTTGTCTTTGTTCGATAGTTATATGCAATAATTTATCTGGGTAAATGGGACAGAACCATGTGATGATTTTTGTATTAGTTTTCACTAATATTATACATTTCTTAGTTAATCAACATCTTAATTACAAGTTGTTTTTTGATGAACAATGCGAGAGGAGAGTTTGGACAATGCAACTTTGCTCAAATCAAAAGGTAGGAGTCAACACTGCTCAGTATAAAAATGATCTAGCACCATCCCATTACATTTAATATGAATAGAAAAGCTACATTAAAAAATTAACAATCTAAGTAAAGTAGTACTTTATTGACAAAAATTACAAACTTAACAATTTGACAAAACTTAATCCATCCAAAATTACAAAAAAGTATTTTTAATTAGTGATTAATTGATTTTCAAACATAGAAGGATATTTTAGTTAATTGACAATAAACATACAAGATGAAGAGGAGATGAGAGAGAAAAAAAAGTAGGGTGAATCGTGATTGACCTTGTTTCCGAAGATGAAAAGTTGTCAATTAATAATAAAATATTTGTACCAAGCAAAAGAGGGGGTAAAAATAGCCCCACCCTATTAATTTTATTTAAAATAAAGTAACAAAATCAAAATTTTTACTTTGTGCAATGTCGTAAATTTCTCACATTTAGATGTAGTCATTCTAAAGAAATTCTCTTTTATTTCATGGGAGACACGACATTTGTTAAGCTCTAAGAAGAACTAGCCATCAAAGTAAGTGGATGATGGTACAAACATCAAAATAATTATTAACTATCTCATATGTACATGTTCTTTTAATTTGTAACCTTTACTTCTTGCTTTCTTGCGAAATCATGAAAATGAAAAGAGATGTTTTAAGCTTTGAAATATTGAGAAAAAGTCCTAAGTGATTTTGACTGTCAATATTCAAAAGAATTGACAATTGTTGAACTAGTATGAAAGAAAACAGGAAAAACAGTAACAAAAAATGAAACAAAATTTGGGCTTCTAGTCCACATGGTAGACTGGTAACATGTTGCTTGGGTGCACCAAGCACAATGAGCCATCAACGAAAGTTATGATTAGTTAACCAATAATTGATTTGATTTTCACACATGGAAGGATATTTTAGTCAATTAATTATAAATATAAAAGGTAAAGAGAAAAGATGAGAGAGAACAAAGTAGGACGAAACCTTATTTTTGATAATAAATTGTTATTTTGATTAATTGATAATAAAAAATGTGTATCAAATTAAAGAGGACGCAACGGGAATTCCCTGCTTTTATTTTTTTTTATTTTTGTTTAATATAAAGTTTAGAAAGATTCTCTTTTAATTTATATGGGACATGGCCTATGCCGTCCCCTAAGAATTGATTGTAATCCTTCACATAGAAAATATTAAGTGATCTTCGACCTCTACGTTAGCCACTTCTCTATCTCTCTCTCGAACTCTTAGCCTAACCCAAGCTCATCGTCTTCATCAAGCAACAACTACGTGGGGAAGAGAAGAGACAAAAAACCACCCTAATTTCCCACACCTTTTCCACTCCTTCTCACTGTCCTCCTCTTCCGATTTCGAGTTCACCATCTCTCTCTCCCCCCGCTCCCCATCCACCCTCTGCATCGCCGACGAACTCTTCTACAAGGGCCAGCTCCTGCCCCTTCAGCTCTCCCCCCGCCTTTTTATGGTCTATACCCTTCTCGCCTCCTCCTCCCCCCTAGACTCCACCACCACCTCCTCCCACGACTCCTCCAACAGCTCCACCGCCTCCTCCGACCAGATCTGGCCGAACGGCGCCAACAACGGCTGTGGATTAGCGTTGGCTACCGGTTGGTGGGGCCAAGATGGTGGCAAAGGTCACTGACTTATTCATCTTGGGCGGCCTTTGAGACCCGGCTTCTTAATTGCACCGAAACATGACATAATTTTATCCGCCCATTGATGGAGTTTCGAAATTGGGCGTTGAATAAAACAGATGAGAGAGAAACCAGAAAAGTGGGTCCACTTAGACACGTGCTACGTGTAGGAGCACCCAATACTTTTCTATTCAAATCCAAAGAGAAATAATTAGTAGAAGTCAAATGTTAATTTGTTCGCTATCATTATAAAAAGTACTTAATTGCTACCTTGCGAAATCTGGAAAATGAAAGAAATGCTTCAATTTTTAAATTATCGAGAAAAAGTTCTAACTGTCAATATTCAAAAGAATGGATGATATGCATGTAATGTTTCTTCCTAATGTTTTAGATTTAAATTTGGACACACTCGAACTCCATTTTGAGAAAAACTTTGAGCGCATGGAATTGTGATGGAGACTGCAAAATTTGTTGGAGCCCTCAAAGAGTGGTCCCATTGTCAAAAACAAAAAAAATTAAAGGAAACGGGGACAACCGAAAAAAATTAAAGAAATTTAGCCTTCTATCGAATGTGGTGGACCAATGTTTATTTACATTGCTCTTGCTGCAGCGCACTCGAAGCACTGTCTCCATCTCTCTGTCTCTCTCTATCCCTGGTTTTGTTTCACGGTTCTCATTGTTAGATGACTCTTCCTTATTAGTTCCGTTTCCTGTTCAGTTTCCTTCGGGCCCATTTGTGGAAGCAAAAAGGAGACCAAACAAGAGGAAAAAAAGGTGGGGCAGAGAAATATCTAGAAAAGACGGAAGAAATGGTCGGGAGTTTTTTAACCAACGTTGCGGTGAACCTAGTTTCGAAACTCGGTGAGTAACTGTTTGCGCCCATTGGACGTCAATTTGGGTACGTGCTATGCTACAAGAGCTATGTCGAAGATCTCATAAATGAAGTCAAGGAGTTGGAGAGTGCAAGGGAAAGGGTGCAGTGCTCCGTCGATGAAGCCAGGTACGATGGAAAACCTGTATACACTAATGTTCAGGATTGGCTGGGGAGTGTGACGAAGGAGGCTGAGGAAGCACAAAACCTGTTAGAACGTGGCAAAAGTGCAAAGAGCGCTTGCTTCCGCGGCTGGATTCCCAACCCCTTGATGCGCCACCCAATAGGCAGAAAGGTGAAGGAGACAACTAAAGTCATTAAGGGACTCCATGAGAAAAGCCGAAATAGTAACTTCAAGAAGGTTTACTATGAGAATACTCCGACAGGAATTGTCACTGCTACCACTTCCGCTACAGGATCTGTTGACAAGAAAGAAGATCCCCTAGAGTCGAGGGCTTCAATCATAGATGATGTAATGAAGGCTATAGTAGATGACAAAATTCATGTGATTGGGGTTTATGGACTAGGTGGAGTTGGCAAGTCCAAGCTTTTGGAGGACATTGAAAGGCGAGTCAAGCAAGAGAAGTTGTTTGATGTGGTTGTCGTGGCAAATGTGTCACGCAATCCAGACCTAGAAATAATCCAGGGAGAAATCGCCGATGCACTTGGCCTAAAGCTAATGAATGTGGAAACTACTCGAGGGAGAGCAAATCGTTTGCGTGAGAGGTTAGAGTGTGACCATGATAAAAACATTCTCATCATTTTAGATAATTTGTGGAAGAAGCTAGAGTTAAAAGATGTTGGAATCCCTTGCGGCAATGATAATAAAGTAAGAGGCTGCAAATTATTGCTATCGCCTAGATTCCGAAGTGTTTTGCGCATTGACATGGGCATTGATCAAGAATTCCGACTCAATGAATTAAATCGGGATGAAGCACGAAGACTTTTTGAAAGGGTAGTGGGGGACAAAGTTAACGCCCAGGGACTCCTCCTTGTAAGTTCAACAGCTGATCGCGACTGCAATTGCACCATCATCAAGGTAAAATTGTTGCTGTTTGTGTGAAAATCGGCCACGATCGAGGTTCTATTATGGATTTAAGCTTTCTCTGATGTTGTTTTGATGATCCAAAAGTGAATCATTGATTCATATTCGTGTACAAACTCTTTGATCGAAATGCATATCACGTGTTTGATCAAATGCTCGAACCAGATCCGTATGTTTTTCTATTAAATCATTAAGCCGAAAGTCGTGATGCATCAACTCAACTCACTCTTGACTTATTGAAACCTCACTGTGACGGATTTAGTTGGAATACGATGCTCATTTGCTATTGAATTGGTGTTATGATTCTCACGTCGGAAATTGCGTCTTGATTTGTCTGGTTTTTAGTTGGAAATTGTCTTCTATACGAACAGAGTTCAGTGTTCAAATCGTTGCTTCTATGCTCAGATTTCTCTATCATATCTCAGTTTCCGTTCTCCATATTCTGCATTACTCTGGTAGGTCATCGCTGTGTAAGTGGCTGTTAGAAAATTATTAGAACACGTAATATTCTTATTTTGATATATTGATCTTCCTTTCCAATAGGTTCGGAGTAACAATTTATAGGTAAAAGATATAAAGAGCAATTAGGAAACAGTCATAAATAAATCGATAATTTAAAAGGGAAATGATCCATTATAAAATAATAAAGAGTTGAAACAAATGAAACATTATAAAGCCGCTATATGACCGTTAAATAATCATTATAAAACGTTACAAAACAATTTTATATTAATGACAGAAAAAAAACTGTTACAAATTGATAACACTAAAAAACCATTACAAATTAATAGCTTTCAAATTATCAAATCTGCTGAAATATCCAACGGTGGTGTGGCTGGCGAACGATGGTGGCAACCTCAATCTTTGCACCGGTGATCTAGCACGAGCTTGTCTCTCGAAATAGAAGCTCTGAGAAGCTCGCTAACTGCGCTTGACAAGGTCACAATCATAACTATGGACTCTCTATCCTTCTCTCTGGATTTCGTTGTCCTCATTGCATGTGCTTCTCCTTTTCTGTCCGTCACACGCGTCGTTGTTATCGCTCTGTTTTAGGCCTCCAAGCACGAAGTCAAGGGTGTACAGCAGCAACTGGTGAAGCTCCTGCTCTTTCAGCATCCACATTGCTCTCAGCTTGAAAGGTTTGAGTATGGCTATATTCATGTAAATTTGGTAAACATAGATCAACTCAGTACAAATGAATTCTCCTTTGCTTATTATCTCTATTTTTGGTTTTCGATCGCTATCCTGAGTTTCCGTGATCGTATTTGGAAATCTTGAGATCTTGAATATTTTAATTCCCAAAAGAAAAATTTTGTAGTAGCAGCTGTTCTTTGGGGAATTATTGATTGCTTTAGGAAAATCGATGTCCAACGATTTGTGAAACCAAGATTTTAGTAGGCTTTGCTTAACATTTGCTTTTCTTCAGTCCTTCTACCAAGACCCATCAGGCATGTGATGCAGCTATGTCAATATGATCTCTTACCTTAGCATCTTTTTGGATACAGAAACTCATTCAATTAATCGAGGCCAGGGATTAAACCGAAGTTTTGATTTGATATTGATGCATAATCGGAGTGTGTGTTATGTGTTCTGTTTTTTTTTTCAACCTGGACGTTTATTCATATAGCCGACATTCGCATATGCTTCATAATATGAGTGGGCAACGAATGGGTGTTGAGAATACATGTCAATTTTGAAAGAAATAGAACCATTGTCGTGTTTGATCATGCTGGAATAAAATTTGGATTTACTGACTTATCTAATTGGAGTTCAATTTCGATTCGTCATGATGTCATTTTTATCATATGAACATGTACGATCATTTAGGAGAGTTTTGGTGAATTGGTGATAATTTTTCAACAGATAAACATATTACTGTACCTTGAACTTGCCGGATATAGGCTGTCATCACCATTCCTTTGCTGGTCATTCTTTTTTGGGTGTAGATTGAATTCATTTGAAGCCCATCTAATAAGTGCTGTTCTAATTACCCGTGACGTGGGGTTCGTATGTTGATGATTTCTCAATCATAGGGCATGTTTGTTGCTTGCTTTGATTGAGGTAATGCTGAAATTCATGGAGCATCTCAGTGAAGATTTGATTCAGAGGAGGGACCGAGAATAAGAGAAGAAAACGAAAATATAATAATAATAAATCTGGAAAATAAAAAATGGAAAAATAGCTAGAAAAATAGGCCTTTGTCAGGTTGATAGATTTTGTTATCAGAATCAGCTTAGAATTAGTTTAGTTTCATTTAGTTACTGTACATGGGTTAAGGTTCTAGTGGACACCTTTGATTTAGTTTAGTCTTAGAAGATAAATTGAACTCAATTTGAACTGAGCCCATAAGGTTGTTGTCATGGGGCTTAATAACAAGGCCATGTAATATTCTTTACCCAACTCATATTAGGTTATTTTACTGCACTATATTTGTTACTCTTTCTTCATTACTATTTTAATGTTTGTTGTGATTACTTTTATATGATTTTTTGTGTTGTGATTCATTTTTAGTTGAGTGGCTAGATTTCACTCTAGGACCACAACACACACAAAATCATTGGACGGACACTTAGCGGACAATTAACTTTATGACTCATGATTCAGTAAAAAGACTGCATGGACACCTTGATTGACAAATAATTAAGTATCGAAATGACACTATTTGGATAAATATGGAATCTCCAAGACTTTCCTAGCCACTATAGTTTTATTTTTTATCTTCTTTGTCTGAAAATAGGTTTGATTTGCTTCACCTATGTAAATAAGTCCCCAAACCTAGCTCTTTGATTGCGTAAAAAATAAGGTATATTCTTATATTCCACTTGATTTCTAGCCGATTTCAATAAGATAATAGCAACCATTCACATAATATTCTTATAGGGTTAATCAAACTAAAATGAAAATCTCAACGTCGTGTGAGATAAGAGTTTTGGAGCACCCGAGCCGATTGAGGACCATTGGTCTTCATCTCAGCATTACCTCTAAATATGTCCTTTTCTTGGACGGAAAAGAAGTTTGCCACATAAAGTCCTTCCATTAGGCCCTCCGAATTGATCCGATGTAAGTCAGATATATGTGGGGGCCACATCATAAAAATTGCCGAATTTTTTTAGAAAAATCGAAAAAATAGCCAAAATCAATTTCTTCTTCACTGCTCGAATCGGTTTCTTCTTCTTCTTCTTCTTGGGTTCCAGTCGGCAGTCGAGACACAAGAGTGTCACCATACTGATGCCCGTTGCCGGAATGGTTCTTTCAATATGCAATCGAACTAAATGAGCATTGAAATGCACGCGCTTTGAAATTTGCCTACGGTTCCTGACATCTTGAGCCGCTAATCGCTCATTCAATATTGGTTTTTCTTTTCGTTTCTTGATTTTTGGCCTTTCTGGATTTTAATTTTAATTTTTTTTTGCATATTTTCTAATGTGATGATGTCCACTTAGCAGCACATCAACATTATTCATTCTCGAAATACATTAAAAAAATATCGTGTGAACATTTTTTGTCACTCAATTTGGATGATATCAACAAAAATATTTGATTGCACTAATTGAATAAAATTCAAGATTTACTTGCACTTTTTAAAAACTTTATGACTCAATTGTTTTTGTTCCGAGTTTATTACTTTGGTGCACTTATCCCAATTTTGATTCTTAAAAGATCAAGAAACTAGCATGTTACCTAAATATTGACATGTGCCGCTAGTACTATTTCTATTAATTTAGAATCAACAGGACCAGCATTCCAATAATTATGAAGAGCAAAATATGAATTCCTTGAATGCCATGCTCGCAAAGATGGCGTATCTTTAACATAAAATACATTTTACAGCAATCAAACAATCAAACATTTAGCGTGCCTAAATATAAAGAGAGCAGGGAAGAGAGATGCTCAACCAATTTATACTAGTTCGGCCCAAATTGGTGCCTACTCCACTCCTGAGATCACTGGGGAGTTATGCCACTTCATTATATTTGAAATCTCGTAACAAAATTAGTTTATAGTGGAGTCAACACTCCCCAACAAACAAGGTGCACTCTTTTACAAAAGATTTCTCTCACAAGAAGTTGATTGCAAAGTGAACACATGAGAGATTTTGTGAGTGTTTTTCATGAACACGTATGCCTAACACTTCTTCTTTTTCTTTTTTTGATTGAATATGCCTAACACTTCAAACGGCTAGTTTTTCAACCATTGAGGACTCCAAGTATCTATTAAAACAGGGTGAACACACGTTGATAGGCTGGGGGAAATCCAAATTTGAATTGCAAGGCCGGGTATCCAGCCAAACCTTGCTAGATGTTCGGCAGGCCAGGTACCCGGACTTGTGATCATATAGGAATAGGTTTTCTTTGACCCGTGCCAACCTACACAAACTTGAAAAGAACATATCCAAATAGTTTGTAATGATTACATAGATAGGAAAGTGAGTATTTGAATCATCAAGATTAATTTAGGATCAACAACATCAACTTATAAGCGAAAGGTGCAATTAAAGATCAAGTATGAGTATAAAGGTTTAATAAATGCAATAAATGTAACTTTTTGACAGTCTAATCTATTATATGAATTGGGCAAAAAATAATCTAGTCAATTAAAATAATGTATCAGGTAACAACGGAGGATTTTTGGTGGCTTGTATGAGCCTCATCATAGAAAAGCGAGAATATCACTATGCTAAACAATTTTGTTGATAAAACTATCTTTTCTTAAGAATCTTTAACGTTAAATAAATTTTATGAACAAAAATTGTATGTGTCTCTTGATAAAAACTGATAGTAAGATCTAGCCAATTCATATGATGCATTTATTGAAATATAGAACATAACTATGAGGAGTGGAGGTTGATAATCCCAATTATTTAAGATGTCATCATCCCATATAATTTTGGCTAATGCGCATAATCTCCTCTTTTTGGTTGACTCTACTTCCTCCTACTATGCATGTACCTTTATTTTTATTTTTATTTTGAAAATTTATGGACTAATATGGGGGATATTCTAATTTCATTTCTCAACCGATTGTATGGAATTAAATTTAATTCTAAATATTTTAATTAATCCATTTTAATCATAAATTTTTGAATGAAAATGTAATCAAATTTTCTCAATTGTAAAATTACTGATGCGATGGTGTAGTAACTGTCAATTGTTCTATATGCCATCCTCAGCACTCTGACATTGACATTTTTAGGTGGAACGGTGCGGTTTTGATTATATTCTTTTTATATCTTTCTGATTTTTCTTTTCTTTTCACTATTTATCTGCTTTTCTCTGCTGGTTTTCCAAAAGCCGCCGTCTCAATTTGGTGGGGCCCGGTCTCATCACCATGGGCCATAATGAGTTTGTACCACAAAGGCGCACTGAAAAAAGTTCACGCCTAGCATTGATTAACAAAATCAGATTCTAATATTCATAACCAGTTTTCGACTTGCCGAGTGGAGTGATGCCACCTCCACGTGGCACATATGGGCATTTTTTAGTGGTGATCGATCCTCAATTGGGTCCGATTCTAAAGTGGAATTGGAAACTAGGAACCGGACCGGACTTCGATTCCGGTCCAATTTAGTCCTATCTAATGGAATCGACCACTTTTATTTCTATTAAAAAGTGGCCATGCTTCAGACCGCGATCCCAATAAAACCAATCACATATGTGTGTGTGTAAGAAATATAATAATCTATTTGAGGATTTATTGTTATTTTTACAAAATTAAAAAATATATTTAAAAAAAGTCGGTTCGACTCAATCCAATTTCCCCAGAATCGAGACCAGACCAAAAATCACCGATTTCATTTTTATGGAATTGGAAACTAGACTGATGCCTTTGAAAACCAAACTAAACTAGCCGGTTCGATCCTGGTTTGGGCAGTCCAATATACTCATCCCTAACATTTATCATGTCATTTAGCACATGCATTTAGCACATCATATGACTTAATGCCATAATTTTACACCTACAATTCACAAGTTTTCAATTTTTTGCTAATTGTTTGCATTCATGATTTTTCAAAATGTAATAATAATAATTGTAAATATTTTGTTAACAAATGTTTACAGAGTACTTGTCAAGCATATTTAGTCTACAAAGTATCTACTGCATGTAACATGGTGAAAGCAATGTGCTGCATAGTTTTCTTATTTCTTGCCCTTAAGAGACTTACTAAGTGATCAATTAAAAAATCGTGCAAATTCTTAATGTATCGATTCTTCTCTTATAATGAACAATCAATATTTTAAATAAATTGCGTTTTAAATTAAATAGTATGGTAAGTGCTTACTCGTTAACTCAATCCTACTCTTGACAAGGGTTTTGTCAATAAGTGCCCTAAGATAAAAACCTAAATATGAAATATCATTAAGTTCAAAGATTAGTAAAATATTTCTTTTTAAAAAGTGCCATCATCAAAGTTATCAAACTATGAAATATGGTAATTTTCAAGCACAATACTTATCCTTGTGATATATAATATCAACACTATGAAAAACTAATGTTTGATCATTAAGTTTGTTTAACAAATATTCTGGATATTCACTAGTAATTCTTTTTCACAAGTCAATACTTTTTAACATGTGATAAAGAAAAATACAATTATGAAAACATGATTAGTACATTTTGGCAAATTGCCCACCTTTTAACATTCTCCTTGTACTATTGAATGATTTTGTCCGAAGAACGAAATGAAGCGTCGGGGGGTAAAGCCGCGGGCGTTGGAGATTCCCCTCGCCAGCCGTCATGTACGTCAACGGTCGTTATCCTCTCAATGGAATGATTACGGAACCACCCTCCGTCGAAGACACGGTCGTAGGCCAGTAATGGGGGCTAGAGATGTAATTTCAAGGAGGGATTTACGTGACGGCACGGAACAACGTCAGCTTCCGTCAACACTTAATTTAAGGCAATGGAGAGATCGTGGTTGCCATCGCCTTCCTCGTTAGCTTAAAAAAGGGAGATCTATACACAATCCAAAACCTTAAATCCATCCTGCAAAATAAAGTTAATCACCGGACGTGCATGCTGTCGCGTCTTTAAAACAACAATTTTAAGCAATCTTTAATATCTACAGTCGTTACATCATCATCATATTTAGGATGATCCAAATGATAAAGTAAAAATAAAATTCAAAAGAATGTGTGACTGGAAACAAACCTCAAAAAGGGATAAGAGGAAGCGAGCATGCTATCGATCAAACCGATAACCTCTTCTACCACCTCGAGCAATTTTATAACCATATTTTTTGAACACATGATAAAATTTCAAGCAGGAGATTTGCTATAGACTCATTTTTTTTTTTATAACGAAACGATTTTATAGGTTTTTAATTGTGATTTTCTCGCACCTTTTTTTAGCAAGCACAACCCATTGAAAAAGTCATCTACTCCACACGGCCTACGTTTCAAGTATAGTATGATCAACGCATTTTTTTTCCTAATGATTTAGATCTAGCCAAAAATTTAATATCATTCTAATAACACTATAGACTATTCTAAATATGGACTTATCAATTATCCATGCCTTTTGCCTATGCGTAGATGGGCACAACTTAAAACAGCTTGCACACTGTTGGTGGTATTCAAATAGGCGACCTTCAAGTCCTATCTAAAAATCCTCTGATGTTATGATCAATTGCCCCAACTTTAACTAGTATATTAAAAAAAGATATAAAGCTAAGAGAGAAAAGGTAAACGAATTGAGTATAGACAAATTTTTTTTTTTTCATTTTCAAGGTTCTATTTCAAAATTGATAGAAAACTTAAGGCAGACTATTTCGAATCTTAATGTGGACGTGAATGAATTCATAGACTCCGTCGACTATTGAAGACTAGGTTGAAACCATGTGATAATATGAGGTAATCCTCCTTTGTCTCCCATTAAATATTAGAAAATTGAAATTTACAAGTTGTATTTATTAGGCTCGGCCCAAAACCTAATAGGCCTGTGAGTTGTGTCTTAGTCTAACTGATATTGCAGGTAACTCATAGGACCAAAGAGGCCAAAAACAGAATTGTATACACAATTGTTCCATGTAATGCTACGATTGATATGAAGGGGGCGAGGAAAAATTATGAGAGAAAAATTCAAAATCTCACCCTTTTCTTTCTCAACAAAATTTTAAATATTTCTGCATTTCCCACCCAAACATTCATTTTCTCCATTTCCCTTAGCAACTCTACCATCACTAAATCTATGGTGAATATAAAAAGTGATGAAGTCATACAAGAAAGTTAAGTCGGAAGTATCTTAGGGTGCGTTTGTTTCACGAAAATTGTACCATTTTTGGAAATTTTTTTCCAATAAATCATTTTCATTAGTTTTCTTGTATTTGGTGATATATGATTGAAAATGTTTTCAGGCGTTTAGATGGCATTTGGAAAATGATTGAATAACATTTGACCTAATAAAAAGGAATGACCTAAAGACCTAATAAAGAGGGAAAGTGTTTTCTCCTTCCCACGCACACGAATTCATTTTCCTAAAATAAAACATAATATTTATGTTGATTGGAAAGTATTTTTCATTAACCAAATTATTTTTGAAGAAACAAATAGTGGAAAGTCTAGAAAACACTTTTCTGAAAAATATTTTCATTGAAACAAACACACCCTTAGTCTCGGATAAATTGGTGGAACTATGTTACTTATTTTAGGTACATATGCTAGTCATAATCCAGCATGTCTTTTGCAAATATAATCATTACCACATCAAAGCAGCATCATCCAAAAAAAAAAAAATTATCATGTGGCTGTTGGTGTGCATTAATATAAAGAGAGTAGGGAAATGAGCTGCTCAACCAATTTATAGTGATCTAGCCCAAATCGGCGCCACTCCACCCCTCAAGACTCTTCGGGAGTTATTCTCATTCCACCATATTTTAAGTCTCCAAGAAAGTTGGTTTATAAGGAGCCAGCACTGCTCTACCAACGAAATAAATCTTTTTACAAACAATTTTTCCCACAAGAAGTTGATTTGCAAAGTGAATACAAGAGAGATTTTGAAAGTATTTTCATGTAAACATATCCCAAGATGATGAGCTACCTTATTTGGAGGAAAACAAACTCTCCCGACTAATCCCATCAAGAATGGTAGTCCCCGAGCCGTCACTAACACTTCAAATGACTAATTTTATTTATTTATTTTTACAATGAGGCCTCCGGATGTCCGTTAAAAAAATAATAATAATGGCCCAGCGCCCGGGCGAGCAAAATTAAAATTTAAACGGCAGAGCTGGGTATTCGGCCAAATCTTAGTTGATTATCTTGTAATTACTTGGGTAGGTTCCTGGATATTTTTAAAGACAAGATCCAGTCTTCTTTAATCCTTCCCAACCCGCACAAACTTATATAAACACATCCAAATGATTAGTAGCGATTACAAATATACAAAAGTGAGTTTTAGAATCATTAAAATTAATTTAAGGTCAGCAATCTCCCCTGTTCTGTGATGACAAAATCACTTTTAAAACCTCAAACAAAACTCCCCCTTAAACATACTACCTGGGAAATATATCAAGTGAATGCATCACATGTAATATAAACATTATAGCATTCGCCCTCTTTTGTCATAACATCAAAAAGGGCTTACGGTGGAATGAATCTTCAAGCAAAAAATGACCATTTTTATCTCAAAGATATTCATAAAATGTCAATTCAACAGAAGGTCTACAACCATTAAGTGCAGCATAAACATAGAGCAAGTTCAATATAAACATAAAGCACGTTCCTCATGAAACAACTTCAGCACAAATTATAAATGAATCTAAATATGAGTTTAAAACGGAGGTTATTGGGGAAACTGTGGATAGCTGCCAACTTTGACCAGTTGGGCTTAGTCTTTGATCTAGGAACAGTTTCGACTACCTAATGCGAGCTTGTCCTTTAGCAACTTTCCTCAAGTCAAAAAGAGCGTCAGTAGTGCTCATTATAAAAATGGCCAACCAACTGCCGGCCCTTTAGCCACTAGCACCTTTTTTATTGATTTTAAAATCGCCAAAATTCGCATCAAGATAAGCATACAGCCAAAAAAAATAGGCTTGTTATCAATTATGACAATGATGGAAGTTCCTAACTACTCCATTACCTAGATATTTTCAAAGATAAGAATAATTAATTAATAAACTATGGTGATGAAGAAATTTTTACTTAGGACCTTAGGTTTATGTTTTGTCTTCTACTAATCATAGCTTAAACAAAAGAATATTAGTCTCTTTCCACGCGTTTTTAATTGAGAAAGGGGAATCTTATGACGTACTCATGTGAAATATTGCTTGTTAATCAAAACTTGTCCTTATTAGATGGGAAGGGTTCGAAAAAAATGTCTTAGTTTATGGGACCACACCCACCATAATTTCCACGAAGTAAGGTCAATAGAGAACACTGCCTTTTAATTGAATTGAAGAAAATAATTCGAAGCATACTCTTCAACAACTTCCAAAAGTTGCCAGTAAAAAGATGATTAATTGGCTCTTAAATAATAGCATCATTTAAATATTAATTACTAGTACGAACACCTTAACTCTAACTTGAGTATCGATTCTTTTTTGTCCAAAGACGAAGGGTTGATTAAAACGTCTTTTAGCAACAAGATCTTTTATTTGAGAGCGTCTATTAGCAAAAGATTAATTTAAGACCATGTTTCTTCGATCATTGAAGGTTATCCATAGCATTAATTGGTTTGAAAGTTTGCTTATGCTATCCAATTTTCCTTTTTGCGAGTTCGGATTGCGCATATTTCGATACATGGGCTCAGTTATGCTTCATAACTCTTTCTTGATAAAACCTGTCTCCAACCTAGCAAGTACTGGTATTGCATAAAAGTGATTCGAGAAATGAAGGTTTTGTTCACATTCGATCCCCAATTGAAATTTTAGGAAGGAAACATGAACACGGATTTTCCTATTTCTCTTCATACATAAAAGCTCTAAAAAAGTATTTGATGAGTCTCACATAAATTTGATTATTGCAAGTCATATCAGTTAACCGACTTTAAAAATTCAACAATCCAATAAAAAAAATTGGAATAATCACACTGAAAGTGCTCAAATTTGTCTTGAAAGTGTAATTGAATGTTAAAACTATTTAAAAAGTATAATTGAATCATAAAACTTGTCAATAAAATACAATTGAATTATAAAAATTTTCAAGAAAATGCAATCAAGTCTTAAAACTTTCAAAAAGTGTAATCAAAAGAATGACTTAATTGAAGCAATTTGATAAGTTTTAGGAATTGAAAGTTTTAAGACTCAATTGCACTTCGTAACAAATTTTAGAGCTTAATTAAACTTTTTAAAAGTTTTAGAACTTAATTACACTTTTGTGACAAATTTTAAGAACACTTATCCCAAGGAAAAAATGGATAAAGAAAAGTCACAATTATCATATTTTTTATATTTAGGATAAGAAAGATTTCCACATGTTGAAAACTCCTTAACATATCATTTTATGTAAATATTTATACAAATCTTCAGAAGGAATAAGTCACAAGGTGGTGTATGTTTTTGAGTTTGCTAGTGGCAGAAGGAAAAGATACAGTATTTTTGAGTTTGACCGTACCAAACGGAAGACTTGGAGAAACACAGATTCTGAGTCTGACTGTACCAGACAGAAATCTTAAGCAGACTCAAAACTTGAGTCAGTTAGACTCAAAACGAAACTTCAGGAACAGATCACCAACGGTCAAGTATTTCACTTACTTTATTTACATTGATTTTGTTATATTAATTTGATTGACAATATCAATTATAGGATAACTTCCAAAGAAAAATGAAGTATTTATGGAAGCCCAGATTCTGATTGTATGGGCGAGCAGAATCCAAGGGGATCAGATCTACTTCCAACGGTAAAAAAGACTTGCCTTATAAAGTCTGTCCAGGAAAGGGAAGACTAAACTCTCAAAGAAAAAAGCCAACGGTCGAGTGTGGCTTGGAGAGTATATAAGGATATGATGAAACCTAGGAGTAAGATAGGATAAACATATTCCAAAGTGCAATTCTGTTCTCCAGTTGTCTAAAGTGCGAATTTGAGTGGTCATAGTGAATTACCAAGAAGAGTGATTCTGTGAGATTCATCATCACCGAGTGCTAACACTCAAGAGTGTGTAATTATCTTTGATCTTATAGTGAAATCCAGCCTATTGGCTGATCGCCTAGAGAGTGGACGTAGGCTTGTCTAAAGCCGAACCACCATAAACTGTGTTTGCAATCTTCTCTACTCTCTCTATTTAATTTCAGTTCATAGATTGTAAACGTTATATATATATATATATATATATATATATATATATATATATATATTCTTGCGCAAAAAATCTATCTACACCTATTTACCCCCCCTCTGGGTGTTATTACTAGCTTCAACACCACATAGTGCGAAAAATATTGTAATAATATCATAAAAAAAACGCAAGTATGTATATACGTTGGTAGGACAGAAATGGCCACGCCACCATCAAGGCAACGATGGCCGCAGCTGCTGTCGTGTTGCCTTAGTGGTCTTTTCGAATTCGATGCCCAAATCCAGTATCAGTTTCTTTGCGGAAAACAATCACAAAAGGAAACCGTTGAGAAAGCGTCATTGGCGACGTCGCTTGAGATAGGGCCTTTAGTCTTGGCCTGCTCGATCTCACCATCTTTCTTAGCACTCAGCAAAAGAAAAACATAAAAGAAAATAATGGCCGCAATCACAATCCCGCTCATAGCTATCACATGAGTGGCGTTGGTGACCACCATCAGGGCAAATTGTGCCTAGTTGTTAACCAGGAAAGATCATTTTATGATTTCCAAACTTTATCTCAGGGAAAATTTCAAGCCATTAACAGCTAATTCGGCAAAAGATCTTTCTGGCAGTGGTAGAAGGCATCGATTCTTTGACCTCTTGAACCTAGACATGAACTGGTCCACCGATTTGTTATTCTGCTGATTGGTACCACCTATGTCTGCGATAGACCTCTAAATCTGACTATGAAATTGTGACTCCATCTATTTCCATGAGTGGATAAAATTGTTGCAAGGTAGTGTATCATGTAAAATCAATCTTGGATGATGATGAAGGAAACAACCTTACTTCCAATAATTGACGTGAGACACATCGCCACATTGTGCAGAGAAACAACTAAAATGCTTGACCATTGATTGATCGTCTTCACCAAAGAAGTTAAAATCAAGTACTTAAACCTCTTGAATGAGGTATTACATCCATCCAATTTGGTTATGATTTTCTATATATCGTCTCATATTCCCTATATCATATACCCTAAGCATTGTGTTGCTTGATTTACGATCAATTAGAAATTCTGGGGGTCTTGACCAAGGACCACTTGAGCAAGCTGCCCCGGCAAAGGTGGTGGTCTAACTTGATTATCAACTACCAAATTTGGTCTTTGGAGATTATATACCAGATTGGGCTAGGATGGTGGTCTACTTTGGTTGTCGATCACCATATTAGGCCTATTAGGGCGGGTGCTATGTTCAAACGGAGGCACTATTCCAACGACCTTACATTATTAACATGAGGTATTAGCCTGACTGGTTGCATATTTTCCACATTTCGTGAGGTACATTTTGTAAAGCACGTTGATTTACCAAATTGTCATTATTGTTACCGCCTAAGTTAACATGAACAAAATTTGGCATATTATTTTCGGTGAAAGGGATTGACCCACTGGTCTAAGTTGCACCAATAGTTTCAGTCCTTTGAAAAATCCTAGGTGGGGGTGGTTGAATTTGTCTTGCGGCACCAAAAGTAACTTTAGAGTAGATAAAGGAACATACTCAACATGTCACAGGCCCTAGTCAGGGTTAGAGTTGCGGGTTATTTTTGTGACATCCTAGGCTTGTCGTTGTCCCAATTTATTTTATTTTGTTTATATGCATATGTGGGAATGCAAACACATTAAACCCCGACAAATATCACTATGAGAACATGGGAAGTACATCACACAAACACCCTAGTATTTTACATTAATAGTTTCATATATAAACTAACCTTCCAATTAGGCCGATTTTACATGACGCAAGAGGTCAAGGTATTCCTATCTCTACTATAGCTGCAGCTTCCAAAATTGGGAATCCTTCCCACTACTGGCTAGTACTAAGGACTGTAGTCCATCTCGTCAAACATTGTCCCTCCACTTTGATCAACCCCTTATACCCACAAAGGAAACCAATGAAGTCTTTGTCAGATCATACACACCAAGCCATGTAATGGTGAGAGGACCAACTCAATCCAAACAGTAACAATATACTTCCGGTCAATTATTTCTACTTTGACATATGTTACATTTATGGTTGACCCTTCCATTTTTACAAGAAGACCAAAATGTACAAGAGGCAAGTTAGCCATACCTACAAATTTGTAAGGATAAAGGGTGAGTTTTGGGAACCTAATAAGTAAAATTGTAGGACATTCTTTTAGTTAAGACTAGCCAAAAGTATGTGCAAACAGTGTCTGATGGAGTTGTGGAGTCTGATAGAGAAAACTATTATTGTGGATAGGCACTTCCTAGTAGATCACCCATCATGAAGACGAAAAATATTATTATGGGCAGATACTTCCTAGTAAGTCACCCATCTTGGAATATTAAAGAAGATGATAGAGTTTTTATTACTGTTAATGGCATACATGCAATTTCTATCTCAATTATATATACTCTAGACTCCCGCTATAAATAAGGCAATTTCTTTTATAGTTGTAATGCTGAAACTTATAATCCTGAGCTTGTAACGCTGATACTAATAGTGAAGAGATTACCTAGTGTGGCACCATGGTTTTTCCCTTCTTGATTTTTGGAAAGGTTTTCCATGTAAAAATTCTTGCTTGTTCTTTTTTCTTTTATACTATTTTTTCTCTTTGCATATTCGCGTATCCAACAATTGGTATCAAAGCCTGGTTTTGGCGAAATAGTGGAAGTAAATATGGATGAAAGAAAGGTGAAGATCAATCAGTTCGATGGTAAGGACTTTGGTTTCTAGAAGATGCAGATTGAGGATATGCTGTATTAGAAAAAGTTACAGCAACCTCTATCTGAAGAGAAACCAAAATCTATGAAGCAAGCAGAGTGGGATTTCTTATATTGACAAGCTCTAGGTTTGATTTGTCTCACATTAGTGCGGAACGTTGCTTTCAACGTTGCCAATGAGGCGACACTAGTGGATTTAATGATGGCGTTGTCTGACATGTACGAAAAGCCTTATGCATCAAACAAGGTATATTTGATGCGTCATCTTTTCAATTTGAAGATGGATGAGAGTGCTTTTGTGACAGATCACATTAACGAATTCAACGTGATCACGATTCGGTTGAATTCGGTGGATATCAAATTTGATGACGAGGTAAATGATTTAATTTTATTATATTCTCTACTTGAAAGTTAGAGTGCAATTGTAATTGCAATGAGCAATTCATCTGGTAAGAAAAAATTAAAGCTTCAAGCAATCTAAGATTTGATTCTTAGTGAGGATATTCATAAAAGAGAATCGGGTGAATTTTCAAGTGCTGCCTAAAATATTGAAGGTAGAGGGAGAAGCAATAATAGGGGCTGTCACGCCCTGAACCCCGAGCACGCAACAACCCCTTACCATGGTCAATTGAAAGCGACGTCCCAAGATTTGTCGACGACCATTCATTTTAATCTCTCATTATGCGCAAGTAGAAGACGAACCATCCCCAGTCCAAACAAACAATCAAACAATCAAATAGGGATAGATGGATGAATAGTAGAAACCTCAACTGCTCATTTATACAACTCATTGGATTAATTAACAGGGGATCGTCTTTTGAATTACAAGCCCGACAAAAGGGGCTGATCCATCCTCTAAGCCAAGTCAAAAAGAAACTAGGCTAATCCAGTTATACAAATTGAACCCTCGAGTTCAGCACAATGATCGCTCGGACCCAATGGACTTAACTCTATCAAGTCGATCATTGGTGGAGCGAGGGCAAGATCCTCCACTACGGGTGCACCATTCTAAAAGCGTGAAAATGGTTAACCACGACGGGTTGAGATAAAATCTCAACGAGTTCTTCTCCTAAGTCCCAATTAGTACACCAACTCAACCTAGAAAGATACCACCCCTCACTCAACCCAACAATAGACAACCAGCAACTAGTAATTAGACAACAAATAGGGTCAACCAACAATCAAAAGTTGGTTTGCATGCAATCTTACTCGGTATGCCACACCCCGCACGTTATGTGTCAGCAAAATACACGCAATGCACATGGTCGTTAGATGATGCAATTCATCAACCACATGTAAGTCACGTCACAAGCGATCTCACCTGGCCATTACCACGCCCTACACGTTATCAATTCATGCGTGCATGCCATAAATGATGTGATCATCTCATGTATAATTGGAACCAATAATGCTATGTTTTCTCACGCACTTTTGCATTCACACGTGTTCCGATTATTACTGCCCCACAAGGCTATAACCAAACCTCCGCCGGTGTCTACCGGCAAAGCCAGACATCGCCTTCTCCCGTGAGGCGCGGCGACGTCAAGGGATACTCTCCCGAGACTACATACTAAACGAACGTCAAGGGATACTCTCCCAAGATTGCATGCCCAACGCACGTCAAGGGATACTCTCCCGAGACTGCATGCCCAACGAATGTCAAGGGATATTCTCCCGAGACGCATGCCCAAAGAATGTCAAGGGATACTCTCTCGAGACAACATGCCTAAAGAACGTCAAGGGATACTCTCTCGAGACTGCATGCCCGCAAAATGTCAAGGGATACTTTTCCAAGACGGCGGATTCAATTTAGTAATCACTCAAGCATACTGCCACAATCCACTTCTCATAAAACGGTCTATTTCTGGTGTCTTTCGGACAATTCACCTTTCTCCCATTTTTATGAAAATTACACCATTCGTGTGAATACTCATACAACTACATATTTAATTCACTTCATAAAATCAAGACATGTGAAAATACACATTTTAATTTCGGATGAACAGTGTATTTACAGTAAAATTTAATAATTTAATAATTAAATAATTAAATTCAGAAATTAAAAATAATTAAATAAATAAATTCCGAAAATTAAATAATTAAATAATTTAATACTTAGATGCAGAAATTAATTAAATCAATAAATTAAACAATTAATCACACTAATCAAGCAATTAAGGCAAAACATGATTAATTAGCACAAAAATACTCAATTAACCCTAATTAAGCACAATTAAGCATAAATAAGCAAAATTAAGCTAAGCTAATATTAATCAATTATCTAACCACCTATCTTAGGGCTAATGCATTTAATTAAACACCTTAATTATCCCTTAGCACTAATTAATCCAACCCTAAGCTAGTTTAGGCACTAACTAAGGGATTAGAGGCTAAACTCACCCGTTAAGCAGGCTGGAGACGCAGACGTGGCAGCGACGGTGAGGGCGACACTCAAGGACCTTGAACACGACCCTCCAAGGCGGTCCTAGGGTAGAAATCATAGCAACAACCTCTGCTCAAACCCCAAACTCCAAAGGGCAACACTATAGTGGAATGAGGCTGCTAGTCGAAGAAAAAACAAGCTAGCTGGAGCTCTAGCGAGCTGGTGGCCGATGGTTGGTGGTTCCAGGGGGTCAAGAGGGAGTTGTGTGTGGCTGGTGTAGGTAGTGGGTAGGCCAAAAATGGAGATAAACAGAGGAAAATGCAAAGCTGCACAGGAGGCGCACTACAATGATGAATAGAGGATCGTCGACTTCAGGCCACCGTACAGGACGGCCGGCAACTGGTTTCGGCAATCAGCCGACGCATATTGTATGGATTTTCTGTGCTAAACAGTTTGATAGGTGGCTCGGCCTGAGATTTCACCAGGAAGGCAATGAACAACTCAAAATTCAGTGAGAGGTCAAAAGCAAAAACTGCAGAAATGCAAGGAGAAGCAAGGGGAAAAAGGGCTACGATTTTTTAGAGATCAAGTTGAGTGAGAGAGGGGTATTCAGTAGCTCAAAATCTTTCATCAATGCCATTAATGGCTGCTCCAATTTCCAAAGCACATGACCTTATCTTTTTTCTCTTCCTTTTGTTTCTTCCCAATAATATCTAGGGGCAAAATGATCATTTCCACATTGCACAATTCCCAAACTACCCTTGGGCTAAAAATGAAAGGTGAGCCTAGGAAACAAGCTGGGAAATGGATAGGAATAGGCTCGAGAATTTGTTGGGCTCAAATTGGTTCAAGTTTGGATAACGGGCTAGGACGGGTGAGGGGTCTGTTGGGTCCAACAAGCTTGCTCGTTGTCTCGATCTTCCACGGTGGCCGTCCCACCTTGGGCATAAGGCCCTCACTATTCTTGCCCGGTCCACATCCTCATAGGCTCGGGTTCTTAGTCCAAAATCTCTTTCTCAAAAACTCGGCTCAACCGACACCGTTGACTGTCGAGGAAGCATTGTCCAAAAGTCCATCCCAAACATTCCCGACAATTTGACGCGTAGATTGTGGCCGCATATTGCCATTATATAGAAGCTACGAGTGGAAACAAACCTCAGAAGGAGATTAGAGGAAAAGAGTATGCTACCGATCAAACCGATCAAATCTTCTACCACCTCTTGAGGAATTATATAAACAGTTGATAAAATTTCAAGCAAGAGACTTGCTAATGGGCTTTGGGTGGAGAATACATATAAAGAATAGATATTGTAGATTTTATCGTACTTTTCTTTTTCGAGTACAACCCATTAAAAAAGTTTTCTACTACAGATGACCTATTTTTCAAGTCTATTATAATCCATACTTTTTTCCCTCGTGATTTAATTTCATTCTATTAGCATTATGGACTATTCTAAATATGGACTTGTCAACTATTCATGCCTTTTGCCTATGCATGGTTGGCCATGACTTAATAGAGTTTGCATGCTATAAGTGATATTCGAATTAGTGATCTCCAGAATTTCAATTTCACCCTATTCTTTCTCAACAAAATTTTAAATTCTTCTGCATTTCCCACCCAAACATTCATTTTCTCCATTTCCCTTAATTTTCCAAACGTTAAAAATAGTTACTATACCATCACTAGCTTTATGGTGAATATGGAAAGTGATGAAGTTGTACAGGAAAATTAAGTTGGAAGTAGAGTGGGTCTAGGGTAGATTGGTTTGTCCATGTTACTTATGTTAGGCACTTCTGCCAGTCATAATCCAGCATGTTTCTTTTCATAAATAATCACAAACACTTTAAAACGACATAATCCAAAAAAATTATCATGTGGCTATTGTCCTAGAAATTCAACTAATGCAAAAATGTATTGAATATGTAATAGATTTCATACAAGCAATATATGAAGGACTTGGTGTGTGTAAATATAAAAAAGAGTAGATAAGAGAGATGCTCAACCCATTTATAGTGGTTCGGCACAAATCAACGCCCATTCCACTCCTTGAGACAGTTCGAGAGTTATACTCATTCCACTAAAGGTTGGTTTACAATGGAGACAACACTCCTTTACAAATACAGTGAATTCCTTTACCAACACTTTCTCTCACAATAAGTCCATTTGCAAATCTCTCACAGTAAGTCCATCTGCAAAGTGAATACAAGAGAGATTTTGCAAGTATTTTTGTGTGAACACATTCCCAAACTACCTCACTTATAGGAAGGCAAACTCTTTCCACTAATCCTCATCGGTTGTGGTGATCTCCATGCCATCACTAATGCATCAAACAACTAGGTTTTTAACCATTGAGGCTCCCGGGCCTCCAAAAAGTGGCCTACAAGCCTGCTGGGTTGGGCAATTGAAATTCAAATTTAATCTGCACAGCCATGTCCTCGACCAAACCTTGCTAGGATTGGTTTTTATCGCAAACTTTGGACTTTTTGTTTTTTTGGAAGTGATCACCAAGCACTCAAAATGCTTTGACTGATATCATTCCAAGTGAAAATGGCCAAATCAATTACAACAACAGTAGAAGGTCCTAACTACAACCCATCTATTAGCTATATATTTTCAAACATAGAAAACTTAATAAATGTACTTATCTCCATCATGCAGAATAGTGTGAGAAATGGTACATGTCGATGAAGAAACTATTACGTAAGCCCTTACGATAACATTTTTGTCTTTTACTAATCATAGCTTAAGAAAAGAAACATTAGATTATATTTCCCCACATTTGTAAGAGAAAAAGGGAGTTTTATGGCCAGCTGATATTTACTTATTGCTTATTAATCAAATCCTGTCCTTAATAGATTGGAAGGGCTTATGGAAACCGTGTCAGTTTGCGGGACCACACCACAACAAAATGTTTGCAAAGTCAGGTCATTAGAGAATAACGCGTTTTGGTTGAGTTGAAGGAAAAATGCTTCCAGGCATGCGATTCACATCTTGCAAAAGTTGCCAGTAAAGCAGATGATGACGTGGCTCTTACAGAGTTGCATTATGTAAGAATTTATTACTATGAAGACCTTGACCAACATTTCGACCAAAAAAAAAAAAAAGACCTTGACTAACATAAGCATTGATTCTTTTTTGGCAGAAGATCTTAGTGCTGATTAAAACTTCTTTTAGCAAAGGACCATTTATTTGAGAACGTCTATTAGAAAGGGCCAATTTGAGACCATATTTCTTTCAATATCCAAAATTTACCAAAGCATTAATTGGTTCAAAAGTTTACTTTGCTATCCAATTTACCCTCCTATGAGTTCCAATTACAAAGATATTGTGACTATTGCTTCATAACTCCTTTCTTAAGGGAACGTTTCTCCAACCCAACTAGTACTGGCATTACATACACTTTCAAAGTGTTTTGAGAAATTAAGTTTTTTTTTTTTCCGTCATTTGAGCCACAATGGATGACACCGTGGATTTGTTCAACTTCTAAGAACCATAAACTTGGATTTCCTATTCTCTTCCGATAATTCAAAAAGTATTTTATAAGTCCCAACTGACATAAATTTGGTAATTTACATGCATTATTGTGTATTAGTCTGACTCTGAAAGTTCAAGTGCACCATTTTTTTAATAATAAAAAATTGATATGGAAAAATCAAATGTTTCTTTTTCTCTTATCTAAGATGAGAAAAATTCGTAAGATTAAAAATCAAAGTTCAAAAAATACTGTATTGACATCACCAATAAGGTAATTGACCAGTTATATGATAACTTTACAAGCGACACTCCAACCCACTATGACCATTTGGGCCCAGCGCTCTTCGTTGCTAACTTGCTATGTCCAAGACGCAATAGCATGGCATCACGTGAACTTTTGCAAGGTTGTGTAGTCAGACGTTCAAATGTTTCAATTAGTAACTAAACTCCAGATGATTAATTACCAATTAAATTGTTAATTTCGAGTTAAGATCAAATGTAAATAGATTATAATATGCTTTGAAACCTTAAGGACTCTGCAAAGTTCGAATAATTATTGATTGACAAATGGTAAAATGGAAGAATTGCATGAATTCTTTGGAATAGGAGCACATGATCTACATTATTGGAGGTCATGCTTGCTCGATGATTGACACTAAACATGAACCGCTGATGGAGATGACCGGAATGCATAGGAAAAGTAGTACAAAAAACCTATAAAAAGAATGGCCGCAATGGCATATCCATTCTGTTGTAGGTAGCGATTCATAATTTGCTTTCCCTTCAATCGTTACCTCTCTTTCCCTGTGATTTTGATTTTATGTTTGTAATCTCTCTGCAAATTGGAAGGAAGAAACAGAAGGAAAATATGACATTTTCCTTTTCTTCGAGATTCTGTTAATTTGTTTTTTTTCCTCTTTAATAGAAATCCATTTAATTTGAGTTTAAAAATGATAATAGCGCCATAGCACTAACGTAGACTCATTTAGACGAAAAAATGATAGTGGCCATTTTTGTCCGTCGAAAAAGAGTGCGTACTTTTCTTGAAAATGACATCCCTTTTATCCTCTAACATAAATATATAGGATAAGTATATTAAAAATCTTATAACTTATAACAAAAACGCAAATTAGTTTTAAATTTTTAAAAAGTGTAGTTAAGTTCTAAAATTTATTATGAAGGTATAATTGAATCCTAAATTTTTCAAAAAATACAATCAAGTTCTAAAATTTATCAAAATAGTATAATCATCTTGAAATTTTTAGGATTCAATTACACTTTCCTGATAACTATTAGGACTTAATTACACTTTTTGAAAGTCCTCAATTGTACTTTCGTGGTAAATTTGAGGAATTCATTGTATTTTAAAAAAAAAATTTAAGATTTAATTATACTTTCGTGACAAGTTTAGAATTTCATTATATTTTTTGAAAGTTAAAAACTCAATTGTATATGAGAACTTCAAAGGAGCCTCCAACCCACCGTGGTCAGTGGGCCCAGCGCTCTTCACCCACTAGCTATGTTTATATCGTGATAGCATATGATCAAGGAAAATAAAAGGAAAAGGACAAGAAATGCCGTGTTTTTCCACCTCATCGAGAATGAAGAAAGAAAGAGTTGACGTTAAGATCGTTGCTTTGTTTCGTCTGTACTTGTCCCGGGGTCTTCCGGAATTGTCATATCTGCGCAAGTTGGCAGAATTACAGTGATGAATTTTGTCCTCATCATTTCCCAACTTATCATTTTTCAATTGCAAGTTGTTTTTTTTATTTTTATGCGCAAGTTGGCAGAATTACAGTGATGAATTTTTTTTGGTCTGTACTCCTGGCCCATTTCCCAACTAATCATTTTTCAATTGCAAGTTATTTTTTTTTTATGACTCAGGGAACCCCGCACCCTATCGACAGCTAGGGGAGTAAACCTTAGGAGCCACACATGCTAGCCACCACACACATGCAACCAGGTAAGTCACCTTATGACGAAACTGGGATTCGAACTCTCCACCTTTTGCGATAGGAAGAGAGCGCGAATCAACAACGCCACCTAAGTGGGTGGTTGCAAGTTGTTCGTAGTGCTCAAGTCAAAAAGTACAGCTGTGCACATTATAAAATTGGCCAACCAAGCGCTTGCTCTTATATGTGTCATTGGCAATTATATGTGTAATTGGCGCAATTCAAGAACTGAGCAAAAAATCTCCTCATCCTCTAGTCATTCCAAGCCGAAGTTGAAGGTACTGAAAAATCTTGCTCAATTACAACTCTTCTAAGATGAATTTTCAGTTCCCTGCTGTTTTCTTCCCCCTCGGTGTCCTCTTGTTTTTGCGTTGTGCCAATCTTTCTGCTGCTCATGTTCTGGTGTTCCCAGGACTGCTTTTGGCCTGCAGTCCTCTTCATCCATCTTCACAGACAAGTTGACTGCCAATAAATCTTCAGTTCCTCTTGCATCCTCACGCATCCTCACGTTGAAGTCACTCCTGGTATGTGTGTCATTATAAATCTACTTTTCGTGTGCCATCAGTGCTTGTTTCACGTTTGCCCTCTTTGTTTAGTGACATGGTTCTACTGATTTAGTTAACCCCAATAAACCAAAAAGAAAAGAAAAGGAAGAAGAAACAAAAATGGGTAAAATGACTGCTATTGATCCAACCCTATTAAACATAAGGCCATTCGTTTTTTTTTTTTAAAGGTGAAGGGACCTTTAGTTCATACACTGATACATCAAATTTCATTAATGGACGGCCTCGCTCTTAATTTATTAAAAGCCATCTACTTTATATTCAAAGTAAAGTTCAAGTGTATATGTATATTATACCACTGGAGACTTGGAAATCATTGCTTCTTTCATTCTTTTTTTTTTGTCAATAAATAAAAGGGTAGATCCTGAAAATCATATCATTACTTTCCTAATAAAACATAATTCAATTTGATTTCCTAATAACAAAGAAAACAAGAGGATCTACAAATAAATAAACATTTCAAGCGAGAGAGAGATCAAGTGAAGCACGAGAGTGTATCTCTAGAAGATGTTTGTTAGGTGGTCTAGAACAAGGTGATCACGCAAGAATCTAATGCTACGAAATAAGAAATACTAGGCTAAAGAGATATTACAATCAACATAAAAGTACTCAATCAAGAGCATTCGTCTAAAAAAAATTTTACCCCTATTGTAAAGCTCTAAAAGTTTGTTTAATTTTGAGTTTTTTTTTTTATATCAAAGGATTTTCACTTTTTTTTTAAATACTAAGATAATTCTAAACTAGAATTAACATGAAATACTAGCTCAAATTTAATTTCAAAGCGTTTTCCATTTTTTATTAATTTTCTGAATTTTTATTTTTAAATATTTTTATTCCGAAAATAGGGGTTCGGACTAGGCTGTTGAGCCCAGTCCGAATATGGGCTGAACTTGGACTCTGGGGCTTGGGCCAAGAACTTAACACATGAGCAGAGAAATGGGCTTAGCTACTGTAGCCCAATCCGTCTGTAACCAGACCGAGCCTACATCTGAAAATTCTCAAGCTAAGCCCAAACCCATGAATTTATTTTTAAGCCCACATCTACCAGAGCCCAAGCACACCCTAGCCCACTTAAACCCATGAGTAGCCCAAATCTAATTAAATCAATTAAACTCATGCTAATTTACTCCTCCCCATTTTGTCTTCTTTTCTTTCTTTTTATTACTCTTCTTTTATTTCCTTCACCCCTTCTCCTCTACGTCCTCTTCTTCACGACGTTCCCTTCCTCGAGCGATGTCCTTCACCCGAAGCTCCTACGTTTCTAGACAAACCTCAGCCAAATCTCAAGCCACCGCCGAGCTACCACCCTTCATCAGTCGTCCACCCCGAACACCACTCGTCGACCAACCTCCCCACTGGCGGCCGAGAGCCACACCACTCGGCTAGCACCAACAAAATAAGAGAAACGGCGGGGCCAAGGTGGCGGGCCCGCAAACAACGCTAAGCTCGAAATCGCAGCAAAATAGTAGGATTACAACACACGGGAACGTTGACTTAACCCCGAACGAGGAATACGGAAGCGGATCTAACTTAAGCATTTCATCGAGCAATTGGAGCGCCCTTCTAAAACGCCAGAAAAATGAACCGGCTGAGGCTCAAACTCGCGCCCAGACTTATGAAATACAAGAGCACAG
Source organism: Corymbia citriodora subsp. variegata (assembly GCA_014858505.1). NCBI lineage: Eukaryota > Viridiplantae > Streptophyta > Magnoliopsida > Myrtales > Myrtaceae > Corymbia > Corymbia citriodora. The sequence continues at coordinate 7,537,761 of CM026414.1, forward strand.
GGACAAGACACAAGGATGACGTGGGCCGGAGTTCGTGTGAGCCGAGCGGCCGCTAGCTCTGGCCTGGCGTGCCCAAGACAGGGCAATAGCAGAGCTGAGGCTAACCTGTTCGGCTTGCGGACGTAGGGGGGAGAGGTCGTCGGAGCCGAGGTGTTGGGAGCTCTCTCTCTCTCTCTCTCAGTCGCTCCCTCTCTCTCGCTCGAATCTCCCTCTCCACCCAACTGAAATCCCCGAAGAACCGAGTCCTTCTCTCTCCTTTTAAACCTGGCCGGCAGGCGCGCATGGACCTTGCCACCGCCAGCTGTCCTGCCGGCCTGGCCCCCGATCGCCAGCCTTGGTCGTCGCTGAGGTTGTGCCTCTGTACCTCCTCTCTCCCTTTTGCTGACTGCGTGCGATGGGTAAGGGAGAAGGAGGGAAGTGGTCCGCGGGCCAGGCCGAGGACAAAGGGCAAATTGGGCTGGGCTCAAACGGGAAAGAGGAAGAAGGGAAAAGAGAGAAGGCCGGGCCGGCCTGCCCCCGGCCCGGTCTTGCTTTTTTTAAAAAAAAATTAAAAACTTATTATAATACTTTCTAATTTTTTAAATTTTTTAAAATTTTGATTCAATTTATTTATTTATTTTGATACTAGTATTGCAAATGCTCCTAATTTCTATATGTCATGCAATTTAATAAAAATTATTTTTGCTAGGAGTTAGAAATTAATCTTTAATTTTCTATGCAATTAATTCATGATTAAATGGGTCATTAAAATTTAGTTGTCAACAAAATCTTGACTCATAAATTTCTTTCCCATCAAATGTCCCTCTTTTTTACTATAATTTTGTTTTAGTGTTTATATCTTTCTCGAAATTGAAAGTAAGAGAGGGAAAATGTGACATTTGCTATTGATTCAAGATTCCATTACTATTTTTTTTCCTTCCCTTTTTGAGGCCTAGTTCTCTAAAGAAGCCACAAATTTAAGGTAAAGTCTCAATTTTTTCTTATAAAATCTTATTAACTTTCACTTCACACCCAAATATGGCATTGGTTAACTTTTCATCAACTAATATAGCCGAATGCCTCATGTGTCAATTCCATGTCATTATCTTCTTTCAAGTCATAATTATATATTTATTTTCCATTTTCTTTTGTAGTTTTTTGTTTCCTTTCTTCTTCTTCCTTTCACTCGACAACAACTTGATCAACCTCAAGTTATCAGCACCATCAACTTAACTCCATGACTCACCTTCCGCCACCACCTCATTGCCATCCTAGCCCTCTGCCCATCACCTTAGTCGGTCATCCTCACTTCAGTCCTCAATCACCATTGAGATGTTTGTTTTCCCCAACACCTCGCCAAATAAATTCACCACTAACGCTTGTACTCTCGGCCAATGACCCTTGCTTCCGATATCTACTAGCGCGGTCGTGGCTCGTTCTTGCCACCGCTAAGCTCAGCCAGTGCACTAGAGCTTCAAATTTAGGATCTAAGCTCAAGTGAACCACAGATTTGAGTTCTCGGGTTGGCTCGACCTCAGATTTGTGTTGCTTAAGATCAAGCACAGTTGACACCGGCCATAGCTAGATTCATCACTCCGGGTTCCGTACATGTTTCTTGGTTTAAAATGGGTTAATAAGAAGAAAGTTTCCTTCTATTTTGTTCTGAAAAAGATGACGACCAGTTTCTTTAAGCAAGCATAAAAATGCAATGACAGCAGAGGTACACATGAGAAGCTGGAATAAAATGGAAATGGGTTTGGAATATAGATCTAGCTCATTGGGTGAATAGTCTAAAGAAATGTGTGCGGATAGAGTACAAGGTGGCCATGAACGGACAACTTTTGGTAGTGAAAGGAAGAAGGAATAAAAAAAGAAAAGAAAAAAAGACAAAAAAGGAAAATTTACATATAATTCTGATTTGGGAAAAAAGCATGACGTGTCAGATGTTTAATGACACCATAAGACCAAAAGTTAATAGAGCCTACCTTTAGATATGAAGCGAAAGTCGGTGATTTTTAATGAGATATAACTTTGGTTAGAATGAAAATTTGACCTAATGTTAATGCTTTTATAAGGAATCAGGTCTCTCTTTGATAAATATATCCTGTTTAAGAATCGTCAATTTTATTTGATTTTTATATTTTCAATAATAGAAATTACTGCGTGAGCGCATTTTGCCGCATAGGCTCGTTTTGTTTTTTGGTCGGACCCACAAAGGCTTGTTGGAAAAGATATAGCCATCCCTTGTTTTAACAACTTGATCTGTCCAACTCCGCATAGCATGATTAACGAAAGGGAATGAAAACAAAAGAAAAGTGCCATCTCTTTCTACGCAATCAATAATGAAGAAAGAAAGGAAGACGCTATGGTCGTCGCTGTCAACAAATAGGGACAACCGACTCCATATGGGCTTGGATTGAAATTGTGTAAAGGGGGATCAAGATACCTGGTGATGTATGTTCCTCTTTATCATTTTGTTTCCCTCTAATAATACACGTTAGTTCTCAACTAATTAATTTCTTGATACCAAGTTAAGTGTTAATAAAGTTGTGATTTTATGTTGTCTGGTTTTGTTTGTGTTTGTCTAATGGTCATTTGCAATTATTGACCTGGGCAAGTTGGACAGAAGCGTAGTGATGATTTCTGTCCTCATCATTCACCCCTTGTTATATACAATTCTCAACTAATCAATTTCTCAATTGCAAGTTTTTTTATTGATGAACAATGAACATGCGTATTGGTGTCGCGTGCGTGCGTCCGTGAGAGAGGGAGAGAATTAGGACAATGAAGACTTTGCTTAAGTCAAAAAAATAGAGCCAATAGTGCCTAATATACAATTGGCCTTGCGCCATCCTGTTACCAATAAGATGAATAGAAAAACTACATTAAAGAATCAGCGATCTCGGCAAACAAGTATTTTATGGACCAAATTACATAATAATAAAAAATATGGTTAATTAACGTGTAATTGATGTGCAAACAGAGGAGGATATTTTAGTCAATTAACAATAAACCTAGAAGGTGACGAGGTGATGAGACAGAAAAAAAGTAGGGTGAATTCACCTTGTTTCTGAACATAGAAGGTTATTTAGGCCGGTTGATAATAAAAATATATATACCAAGCCAAAGAGAGGGCAAAAATAGCCCACTGTACTTCTTTTATTTAAATAAATTAACGTTATAAAAAATTTAATTGGTGTAATATTGTCCTTTTATTTAGAATTTCTCACATTTAGATGCAGACATTTTAAAGAAATTCTCTTTCAATTTATGGGTGACAAAGCATCTGCTAAACTTGAAGAATCACCAGCTATTAAAACAAACTATTAAAACAGGTAGCAAATGGCACAAATATTAAAAAAGTTACCAGCTATTTAAATAGTACATGACACCTTTTAATTTTTAACCTCACACGTATTCAAATCCAAGCGATGGAACAAACATCAAAACAAGAACCAGATATCAAACGTTGCTTGTTAATTATCTTTTAAAAAGTAATTATTGCTTTCTTGCAAAATCATGAAAATGAAAAGAAATGTTTTAAGGTTTGTAATATTGAGAAAATGTTCCAAATGATTCCGACATTCAATTTTTGACGTGTAGACTCCTGGAATGCCAAAACTTAGTACGAGGGGACATTTAAATACTAAAATTTAGAAATGTACACTTAAATGTTAAGATCGGAGCAAAAATGATCAATTAAGTGCCAACGATGAGAAAATTTAACTAAAATGCTAATGTGCACTTTTCCGACAAATTGAAGTTGAAACGATATCATTTTGGACACTGACATGGCTAAATAAGCCAAAAACAACGTCGTTTTGACTTTAATTATATTTTTATATAAATATTAATTAAATAATTCTAAAAATTTTAATTTTAATTTTTTTTTTAAAGCTAAGGACAGGCGAGAGAGGCTCCCTTGCTTGTGGTCGTTGCCCCCTGGCCTTAGATTCTAAAAGTTTAGGGGCATATGTGCTCAATAAATTCGCTGGTACCAACGATGGGGTGGCAGCATGGCCGCGAGAGTCGTTGGCGCCTAAGCAAGGGCTGAGAACTTTCGTTGACCGAAGGTGAGGGTTGGCAAGCCCTCACTAAACATTAGGAGAGGGCAACAACCCTCTCCTAGATCTGGGCGAGGGTGGCCTGCCCACCCTCGCCCTAGCCCTCACCCAATGCCATTGAGGTCTAGCGGCACTAGGAGAGGGCCGTCGGCGCCTGCACGAGGGTAGTCAAGCCTCGCCTGAATCGGAGAGGGTTGCCCTCTCTTGGTGCTGACCCTCGCCAACGCATGCTTAAGCGTCAACAACTCTCATCATCCATTGCCACTGCCCCACCAATGTGGGGCGATGGTCACAGGCGGAGGAGCCTCCCTCGCTTGTGTTATTGCTCCCTTTTTTATTTTTAATATTATTTAATTAATAGTTATATTAAAAATTAAATTTAGGTCAAAAATGGCATCATTTTTGGTGAAAGCAAGCTGACGTGGAATTCCAGCGAGCTATGTAGATGTTATAAATTATTAAAATAAATCATGTCAAAATTCTGATGATATTTGCCGGAGTTAGCACTTAAATAATTCAATTTTAAAAAACGTAATACTTAAGTGTACTTTTCGTAAATTTTAACACTTAAGTATTCTCTTGTATCAAGTTTTGACATTTAAACTGTTCTTTTTCTGTCAATTTTCAAAAGAATTGACAATTGTTGAATTAGTATGAAAGAACATACGGAAAGATTAAACGAAACTCAGCCATCATGGAGCAACCAAGTTTTTTCCCAAGTAACTCTACGTTCTAAGTTGCTTTTGCTGATATTCCTCTGTCTCTGCATATTTACGTCACCCTTGCTTCCGTACATCAAGGACCAGAATGGTTGACTAAAAGTCATTGATTTTTCTTTTATCGAAAGGTGGGTCAGTAAAAATCTTTAATTAAGGACTCTGACCTTTGTTTCGCCTACATGTTAAATTCCTTTAACGGACAACCGTGCACTTAATTTACTAAAATTTCATTTGCTCATTCTAAGTAAAGTAGATATCTAGATTTTACATATGAAAAATGGACATCGTAGCAAGTGTATCTGTAGATGATGGGGAATTGGATATTGTATACCTAAACCTGCGTCGTTCTTTTCTAAGCGAGAGGATTCGCCCCAAACAAAACAAAGGAGTTGGTTACGCGGCCTTTGAAGAGTAGCATCATATGAAAATCAATATCCACTATGAGCACCCTGGCTCTAACATGGCTATTATTCTTTTTTGGCTCAAGATAAGTGTTGATTAGCAACATCCTTTTGCAAAAGACCAATTATTTGAGAACGTCTATTAGAGAAAGATCAATTTGCTACCATAGCATTAATTTATTTATGAATGAACAAATCAATTAGACGTTGAGGTTGCAATAGCATGGTTAATGAAGTGAAATGAACTTCAAAAGAAAGTCTCGTTTTTTTCATGTTATTGACACCTAAATTTTAACAATTCATTTAATTATTTATTAATCTCATAGAAAATTAGAGATTAATTTTTAACTCCTAGCAAAAATAATTTTCGGTAGATTGCTTGGCATATTAACATTAGGAGCATTTGTATTACTAATATTAAAATTACAAAAATTATTATTATAATTTTTTAAAAAATTAATTAAAAAGAAAGCTAGACCGGGCCAGGGGTAGGCCGGCCCAGCCTTCTTTCTTTTCCCTTTTTCTTCCACTTTTCCTTTTGGGCCCGGCCCATTTTCTCTTGTCTTACCTTAGCCCAGCCCTTGCAACTCTCCTCCCCCACGCCTCTCACCCTCGCTGCAAAAGCAGCGACGCACGAACCAAAGAAGGCAGAGAAGGGAGTTGAGGGGCATGATTTCCGGGTCGGGGCCAGGCCGGAAGGGCAACTGGCGATCGGAGAAGACATGTGCGCTTGCCAGTGGCCGTTAAAAGGTGAGAGGGTCCAGGCAAGTGAGGTTCGGAGAGAAGAGAGAGATCCGAGAGAAAGCCGTGAGAGAAAGCCGTGAGTGAGAGTTCGAGCGAGGGAAGAGAGTAGGAGGGAGAGACCGCCGGACACCTTGCCTGAATCGTGGCCGACGGCCCGCCGCGGTGCCTCCTTTCCCGTGCCGAAGCTCCGATAAGCGAGCATGCCGGGCCGGGGCTCGCAGCTGTCCGGGTCATGCGAACTCCGGCCCACGTCATCCTTGTGTCTTGTCCTGTGTTCTTGTATGTTGATTTTCATGAGTCCCGGCGAGAGTTTGAGCCTTTGCCAGTTCCTTTTTTGTTTTGTTTTAGACAGTGCACCCCAATTGCTCGATGAAATACTTATGTTAAATCTCTGCTTCCGTGTTCTTTCTTTGGGGTTGAATTGACGTTCCCGTATATTGTTAATCTTAACATTTTACTAAGATTTTGAGCTTGACGTTGTTTGGGAGCCGCTGCGGCTTTGTTCGTCTTGGGCCTTGGCGTTTTTTTTATTATGTTGGTGTGCCGGCCGAATGATGTGGTCCTCGACCGGCAGCGGGGAAGTCGGCCGACGAGTGGCGGTCGGAGGGGGCAACTGATGAAGGCTGGTGGCTCGGCGGCAGCTTGAGCTTTGGCCAAGGTTCGTCTAAAAAATGTTGGAGGCTCAGGTGAGTTGTAGAGAAAAGGACGCGAGGGAGAAGAAGACAGTCACGTGGGGTGAAAGAAAAAGAAATAAATAATAAAAATAAAAATAAAAGAAGACAAAGTGGGGAGCAGTAAATTAGCATGGGCTTCTGACAAAAAAAATAGTATGGGCTTAATTGGTTTAAATTAAGTTGGGCTAGTATGGGTTGAAGTGGGCTAAAGTATGGTTGGGCTCTACCAGATGTGGGCTTAAAGTTAGATTGATAGGTTTGGGCTTAGCTTGAGAATTTTCAGATATACGCTTCGCTGATTAAAGTCAGATTGGGCTAATATGTAAGCCCATTTCTTTCCTAGCTTCTCATGTCTTATGTTCTTGGCCCAAGCCCGAGAGTTCAAGTTTAGTCCATACTCGGACTGGGCTCAACAGCCCAGCCCGAGTCCCTATTTTCGGATTAAAAATACGAAGATATTTAAAAAATTTTAAAATGATAAAAAATTCGGAAAATTCAATAAATTTGGAAAAAGCTTAGAACTTAAATTTGAACTAATTTTATTAGATTTTTCATGTTAGTTCTAGTTCACAACTAGTTTAGCAAAAAAGAAAGAAGAAGTGAAATCCTAAAATCTAGAAAATTGCACTCAAAATTGAACAAGCTATTAGGACTTCACCAAAAGATTTGAGTGTTCTTAGAGACAAATGTTAGGTCATCATTTGTGCATTTCCATTTTGACTATTATGTGATTGTGCACTCTTGATATCTTTGGCCTAGTTGGAAATGGTATTATTTATTATTTCTTAGCATTAGATTCTTGTTTTTCCTTGCAATTTATTAAATGCTTCTTTGGTTATTAATTATTATTGTAATGATTGTGTACTCCTATGCTCGCTTTACATGTTAGTGGATAGGTTTAAAATCAATCAATCTTACCTAACAAACATTTTCTTGAAATAAACAAGATTAGGTACCGAAAGGATACTAGTTTTTTAATTAGTATAATCAAGTTCCCGACTTTAGATTCTTTAGTTGTGTAAAAAGTAAAGTGCACTCCCATGCCTAATTTGATTTCTAGCTAACTCCAATAGGTTGTTGGCAATTCCTTATTAGAAAATCCTTATACTGTTAATTGAAGCTAAAGTTGAATATCCTAATGTTGTGTGAGGTATGGATTTAGAAGAGCTTGCACCTAGACAATAGTCCTAAGCCTGCTTTCTAGATAATACTCATAAATCTATATCTTTTCCTCGTCAGACGAAAAAGATAAGTCGCAACACATGTCATCAAGAATGAAGAAAGAAGAATGATATTGAGATCATTTCCATCAACAAGTCAAAATTCAATCTTGACTTTAATTGAAAATGTCTCGAGGGATTGAGATACCTGGCAATCTCTGTCCCTCTCCGTTATTTCTCTTTAATATGATACATTAGTTCTCAATTGATCAATTTCTTAATGGCAAGTCGTCTCGATAAAAGATATGATTTTTTGTTGTCTTATTTTGTCTGTCTTTGTTCAATTGTCATCTGCAATTATTTATCAAGGCACACCTGACAAGATCCGCACCAATGATATCATTTCCCTCTAAAATACATTTATGATCTAAACAATTTCGTAATTGCAATTTGATTTTTTATGAACAATGAACGTGGGTATTTGTGTTGCATGTGGGGTAGTGGAGAGAGAGAGAGAGAGAGAGAGAGATTGGATAATTCCAAGGCCTGGTTCCTAAAGAACAACACATTGATCCATTGACTGCTAATTGTGTTGATTTCTGTAGAAGCAAATGGCTAGTCCAATGAGTCGGGCTAAGTCTATTCTTTCTTTCTTTTTCTTTTTTTGGCTAGAAAGTCAAGGCTTATTCATTACTGCAAGAACTCAGCAAAGCATCCCTGCATCCTATAATCATTCCAAGTCGAAGCTGAAGGTACCGAAACATCTTCCTCGACTGCAATTCTCTTCAATGAATTTTTAGTTCCCTGTTGTACTTGTCCTCCATAGTGTCCTCTTATTTTTGCCTCAAGCTGATATGTCCATCTTGCAGACAAGTTAGAGTGAAGCCAAGAAATCTTAGTTCCCCTTTCATCCTTACAGTGAATCCACTCCTGGTATGTGTGTCATTATTTTATCTACTTTTGTATGCTATCAGCTTTTGTTTCACATTAAACCTCTTTGTTTGGTAATTTGGTTGTATTGATTTTACCCTACAAACCCAAAAGCAAAAAAATATGGAAGAAGAAACAAAATGGGCAAAATAATGCAACACAAACACATTTCAAAGGCACCGATATGTGCCGCTCTAAGCACTTATATGTAACTAAATTTGTGATATTATCTTGCCTTGTTTGTTTGTCTTTGTCTGATAGTTATATGCAATAATTTATCTAGGTAAATGGGACAAAACCATGTGATGATTTCTTTATCAGTTTTCACTAATATTATACATTTCTTAGTTAATCAACATCTTAATTACAAGTTGTATTTTGATGAACAATGCAAGAGGAGAGTTTGGACAATGCAACTTTGCTCAAATCAAAAGGTAGGAGTCAGCACTCCTCAATATAAAAATGATCTGGCACCATCCCATTACATTTAATATGAACAGAAAAGCTACATTAAAAAATTAACAATCTAAGTAAAGTAGTACTTTATTGACAAAAATTACAAACTTAACAATTTGACAAAACTTAATCCATCCAAAATTACAAAAAAGTAATTTTAATTAGTGATTAATTGATTTTCAAACATAGAAGGATATTTTAGTTAATTGACAATAAACACACAAGATGAAGAGGAGATGAGAGAGAAAAAAAGTAGGGTGAATTAGTGATTGACCTTGTTTCCAAAGATGAAAAGTTATTTCAGTCAATTAATAATAAAATATTTGTACCAAGCAAAAGAGGGGGTAAAAATAGCTTCACCCTATTAATTTTATTTAAAATAAAGTAACAAAATCAAAATGTTTACTTTGTGCAATGTCGTAAATTTCTTATATTTAGATGTAGTCATTCTAAAGAAGTTCTCTTTTAATTCATGGGAGACACGACATCTATTGAGCTCTAAGAAGAACCAGCTATCAAAGTAAGTGGAGGATGGTACAAACATCAAAATAATTATTAACTATCTCATATGTACATGTTCTTTTAATTTGTAACCTTTACTTATTGCTTTCTTGCGAGATCACGAAAATGAAAAGAGATGTTTTAAGCTTTGAAATATTGAGAAAAAGTCCTAAGTGATTTTGACTGTCGATATTTAAAAGAATTGACAATTGTTGAACTAGTATGAAAGAAAACATGGAAAACAATAACAAAAAATGAAACAAAATTTAGGCTTCTAGTGCACATGGTAGACCGGTAACGTGTTGCTTGGGTGCACCAAGCGTAGTGAGCATCATTGAGCGACCAAGTTTCTTCACAAATAACTCTTGCGTCTTATGTTGCTTTTGCTAATATTCCTTAGCCTCTATTGATTTACATTGCTCTTGCTTCTGTACACTTTTGCTAATATTCCTTAGCCGCTATTGATTTACATCGCTCTTGCTTCTGTACACTCTAGTCTCTCTCTCTCTCTCTCTCTCTCTCTCTCTCTCTCTCTCTCTCTCTCTCTCTCTCATTGTAGTTTTGTTTATTAGTTTTGTTCTCTTTCTAGTTAACCAATAATTGATTTTCACATGTGGAAGGATGTTTTAATCAATTAATTATAAATATAAAAAGTGAAGAGAAAAGATGAGAGAGAACAAAGTAGGATGAAACATTATTTCTGATCATAAATTGTTATTTGGTCAATTGATAATAAAAAATGTGTATCAAATTAAAGAGGACACAACGGAAATTCCTCGCTTTGTTTTTTTATTTATTTTTGTTTAATATGTTTAGAAGGATTCTCTTTTAATTTATAGGGGACATGGCATGTGCCGTCCCCTAAGAATTGATTGTAATCCTTCACATAGAAAGTATTAAGTGATCTTTTGACCTCCACGTCAGCCACTTCTCCTTTCTCTGGAATGCTTAACCCAACAACCCAAGCTCATGGTCATGATCAAGCATCAACCATATGGGGAAGAGAAGAGACAAAACCCTGACTCACCCACTCCCCACTCCCACACCCCCCCTCCCCAAAAAAACTCTCTACGTCACCGGCCATGGCCCAGCCATGGACCAAAGGAAAAAGAATATGGAAAAAAAAAGGGAAAAAAAGAAAGAAAAAAGGAAATTAAAAAAATGAAAAAATGAAAAATTATTAAAAAATTATTTTAAAATGTCTATGTCAGCGTCGGTGAGCTGATGCCACATAAGATAGCCGACTTCCACATCACCAATTTTTGGTCTAAATTGGCCGAATTGATTCAATTAGTACTAATGTGAAAATGTTTATGATTAAATTGGTCAAATTGAAAGGTTTAGAATTTAATTGGTACCAATGTACTAGGTTTATAACTTTTGGCACTTTTCCTAGTCCAAGTGCATTGACCATTTTAAAATCTCCAACTTTGCAAGTGTTTTCCAACAATAAGTGTGGGCAAAACGGAACGGAAGGTTTCTAAATATTCAATGCATCTGGTGAATTGCACTTAGTACATCTTTGACAAATGCAAACAATTCTAATCTAGCCAATCATCAAAGTTTCTTAGTTGCATCTGACTCGATATTTCTATCAATTACTGAAGCTTGACCTATGTAATAATTGGTATTGAAAGTTTCCTTGGGCTGTCCAATTTGCCCTCCTACGAGTTTCAATTGCAATGATATTGTGATTTTTTCACTTGTTTATGCTTTATAACTCCCTTTTGGATGAACGTTTCTCCAACCTAACGGGTGCCGGTATTGCATATACTTTCAAAGTATTTCAAGAAATTAAGGTTTTTATCCAAGTTCGATCCTCAAAACATTGTGAATTTGTTCAAGTTTTAGGAACTATAAACACAAATTTTCCTAAGTCTCTTCCTACAAAACACTTTCCAATTATATTTGATAAGTCCTGATGTACATAAATTTGGTGATTTACATTCATTCATGTGGATTGATTTGTCTATAAAAGTTCAAGTAATGCATGTCTTTTAACAAACAAATATTTGATGAGGAAAATTAGCTTTTTCTATTTTTTTTATTAGGACGAGAAAAATGATAAAAATTCAAGCTCCGGATAATACCATATTAACATCACCAATTAGGCAACCCACTAGTTATACTATTACTTTACAATTGACTACAATCCACCATGACCACTAGGCCCCAATGCTTTTTGTCGCTAACTTGCTACCTTGAAGTTGCGATAGCATGTTGTTACTTCTAGACTGGCGCGCTACTACAGGAATGATTTGCATGCTCTCAATTCCTTAGTGACGCTTATTGTCAGTTGATGGATCCTCCATGGCTCAATTTTTAACTTGTGTCTGCTTCGAGTCAATTGATTGTCATCCCGCATCTATACTTCATTTACTTTCTGACTACTGGAAACTTAGATAGATGAGCTACTCAAGTATTCCATCGATTGGTTTCGTGGGTTAAGTATATTATCATGATTTGGTTTTGGTCATTAGCTTCATCATGTTTTGGCTCAAAAGAAAAAAAGGACGTAAAAGAAAAAGAATGACTGCAATCACAAATTGGCTCATAGCGATCTTGTGAGTGGTGCTGGTGATCATCATAAAGGACCACTTGAAAGCCTTATCAACCATCGATCGATCTTTCAACCCTAATGATGACAGCAGCCTCACGCTTGTGCCCTTCTAGGCGCCCACCCTAATCCTAAACTTGTAAATTCATATACAAAGTGCATTGAAGGTAGCTCCTTCTAATCTTCTCAAATCATCTGATCAATGCCCTCTGTTCTAGGTAAAACATCCAACTCATAATTTTTTTTCCCTTCAATTGTTCCTCTTCTTGAGTGTGATTTTGTTTTTATGTATGCAATCTCTCTTCAAATTGAAAGGAAGAAAGAGAAGGAAAATGTGAAAATTGCTTTTGCTTCAGCATTCTACTACTTTTCTTTTCTTTTCTTTTCTCTTCGATAAAATTCTCTGAGTTTAAAATCATTAATTTTATTTATACCAGATTAATTTACCATATAAGTGACTTTTGCCATGTTCGCTACTTGGAAAAGATAATAGTGGTCATTTTTGTCTGTTAAGGAAGACTACGTGTAGCTTTTAATACATTTGGAAAGTAGGATCTATTTTCTCCCTTTACCATATATGGGTGATTTTTTTTTTTTTTTTTGGATTTCAAGCACATATTATGTAACAATTTCAAATGACACTCCAACCCACTATGGCCACTGAGCCCAATGCTCTTTGTTAATGACTTGTTATGGCCAACTCACAATAAGAGGGTCGATGCAAACAAGAAATGAAAACTGGAAAAAAGAAAAATAAGTGCACATGCCATCGAAAATGAAGAAAGAAAGAAAGACATTGAGGTCGCCCCCATCAACAAGTCCGGAACGACTGATTTTGTCTGGGCTTTGGTTGAAAATGTCTTCAGGGGGATCGAGAAACATGTAGACGTATGTTCCTCTTCGTCATTTCCTTCAAATATTACACACTATTACTCTACTAATCAATTTCTTAATTGCAAGTTGTGTTGTTAAAGTTGCGATTTTTTGTTGCCTTGCTTGGTTTGTCTTTGTCCGCTGGTCATTTGCAATTATTCACATGGGGAAGTTGGAGAGAACCATGTGTAACTTCTATCCCCTTCATTTCTGTCTAATATTATACTTTTCTCCACTAGTCAATTTCTTAATCGCGAGTTGTTTGTTGATGAACAATGATCATGGGTATTTGTATTGCATGAACAATGCCGAGGTAGGATTTCTTGAGAACAACACATTGACCTGTTGGCCGCCAATTGTGTTTGGCTTGTGAAATTGAATATAGCTGCCAGTCCAAGAAGTCGGGTTTAGTATTTGATCTAGGAACAGTATTGACTATCTAATGCCAGTTTGTCCTAAGCCAGTAGCACTCATTATAAAAATGGCCAACCATGTGATTGGCCGTTATACATATTGATTTTAATATATTCTCGGCAATTATCTCTCTCTCTCTCTCTCTCTCTCTCTCTCTCTCTCTCTCATCGGCCCATTATAAGAACTCAACAACGAATCCCTTCATCCTCCAGTTGGTCCAAGCTGAAGGCATCGTCACATCTTCCTCCATTACAATTTTCTATTGAATGAATTTTCAGCTCCCTACTGTTTTCTTCCCCCACAGTGTCCACTTCTTTTTTTTTGGGTGTTGATATATCCGCTTATATTCTGGTGTTGTCAGTACTGGTTTTTCCTGATTGACGATTTATCTTGCACGCAAGTCAAAAGTGAAGCCAAGAAATCTCGGTTCCTCTTGCATTACAGTGAAGCCACTCCTGGTATGTGTGTCATTGTATATCTACTTTCCGTATGCTATCAACTTATTTCACTTTCACCCTCTTTGTTTGGTAATCTGGTTCTATTGATTGAACCCTAAAAACATAAAGGCAAAAAAAAAAAGAAGAAGAAGAAGAAGAAACAAAAATGGGTGAGATAACTGCGATATAAACTCATTGCAATGATTCGAATAATTGTCTCTCTTAGCTTTACATGTCTGTAAAATTGTAGTTATATGACATCATGTTTAACCATCTTCTTGTAGCTAGTGTAATTTGTGACTTGTAAATAATAGGATGAACTTGGAAAAATAGCAAGTGTCCTCACAAGCATTTAGCTAATCCAGCCTATTACAATTGATAAGAAAAAAATTGATATTTACTAATTGTAGAACACTTAAAATCTTTTAAAGCATACAATTATAACTTGTGAATTGACACATGACATTTTCAAATGGGTAATCATAGAATTACTCCTAAATGTTCAATATAGTTCTCAAAATTTTCAATTTGTTCAATTTAGTGCATCAACTCTCCAATAAAGACGAATCAATTTTTTATTACAAATAAGTTTTCATAATTATATTGTCGTCTAGATTTTAGATTTTTTTTTATCTTTTCAATCCTTTGCCTAAATGAATAATATATATATGCAATCTTTTTATTACCCTTTTAAAATATTTTTACTCTTTATAAACATTATGATAGTTCCATTTAAGTAAAATTTTAGCTTGTGATCTTTATAGTAGTAAAGTAAAATATTACCTATAATCAAAGGTTGCAATTATTGACTAAAAGTCATTCGCTTTTCCTTAAAGGGTGGATATGTAATAATATTCAACGAAGGGCCTTCACGTTTGGTACTTATTTCTGTACCGAAAATTTCTTTACTTGATTAAAATTCCATATGCTTTATTTGAAAATGTACATATTGTATATCATCCTTATGAGAAACTGCATATTGTTGCTTTAAACCTGCTTGGTTGTTATACTAAGCAAAAGGTTTTACCAAAAAATAAATGTTTTGAACATGTTTAAATTACCAAATTCGTTTAGGCTAGGGTTGGAATATGTCTTGAGGGAGATCTGAGATATACGGTGATATCTATTCCTCTTAGTTATTTCCCTTTAATGTTACACACTATTTCTCAACTAAACAATTTTTTAATTGTGAGTTGTGTATTTTTGGTTGCCTTGTTTTGTTTGTCTTTGTCTGATCGTCATTTGCAAATATTTATCTGCACGAGTTGGACATAACCACGTGATGATTTATGCCCTCATCACTTCCCCCCTATTATTATAGATATCTCAACTAATAATTTTCTTATTTGCAAGTTGTTTGTTGATAAACGCTGAACATGAGTATCCATGTTGCATGAGAGAGAGACAAATAGACAGACAGAGATAGAGATTGGACAATGTAAAGATGGCCTCACGTTGTCCTATTATTATTAAGATGAATAAAATAGTTACACTAAAAAACTAACAATCTAAACAAAGTACTATTCATGGACCAAACTTAGAAATTTAAATGCATTACAAAACTTAATTCATCATGATTTAAAAAGATAATGGAAAAAGCGTGATAGTGAGGACTGAAAGCTATGATTAGCTAACCATTAATTAATTTCCACATGTAGAAGGATATTTTAGTCAATTAATTATAAATATAGAAGGTAAAGAGAGAAGATGGGTGGGAAAAAAGTAAGATGAACTAGTGATTGACCTTATTTTTTATCATAAATTGAAATATTGGTCAATTGATAGTAAAAAATGTGTATCAAATTAAAGAAGAAGCGGCGGAAATACCCTGCTTTCTTTTTTGATTTTTATTTTATACAAAGTTACAATATCTAAACTTTTTTTCGGTTCGATGCTATCGTTTAATTTAGAATTTCCCTTATTAAGAGATAGCCATTTTAGAAAGATTCTCTTTTAATTTATAGGGGACGTGGCACGTTCCGTAACCTAAGAATTGATGGTAATCATTCGTAATGAAAATATTAAGTGATCCTGGACCTCCACGTCAGCCACTTCTCCTCTCTGTGTTTGGAATGCTTAACCCAACCCAAGCTCATCGTCTTCATCAAGCGTCAGCTATAAAGAAGAGACAAAACCCTGACTCACCCACTCCCACACCCTCCCACTCGTCGCCTTCCCACTCCTTCTCGTCGTCATCGTCGTCCTCCTCTTCCGACTTCGATTTCACCATCTCTCTCTCACCCCAGCTCTCCTCCACCCTCTGCGCCGTCGACGAGCTCCTCCCCCTCCAGCTCTCCCCCGCGCCCTTCCATAGTCCGTACCCTTCTCGCCTCTTCCTACACCTCAGACTCTGCAACCACCTCCTCCCGCGACTCCTCCAGCAATTCCACCACCTCCTCCGACCAGATCTGGCCGAAGGACGCTAACGACGGCCATGAACGAGCGGCGGCGTCGCTCGCGGCCCGCTCGTCCAGATCTGGATCTGGAGAACAGCCCGTCGGTTGCCGGCTCCACACCGGGTGGCGAAGTTCTCCGACTTCTTCATCTTCGGTGGCTCTTGAGACCCGCAAATGGTCTCCCAACTGCATTGAAACATGAAAAAATCGTTGCACGCTGTTAACGGTGTTTCGAAATTAGACATTTGAAATTTTTGACAAATAAAGAAATTAGACATGAAATGAGCAGATGCAAGAGAAATCTGAAAAATAAGCTCACCCGGACACGTGGCGAGGTCCTTGAGCACCCGATATTTGAAAAGTGAGCTCACTCAGAGAAGTGGTCTTAGTGGTGAAGGTAAGCACTCAGGAGTAGGGAAGTATAGACACTTTATCAGTTTACTTGTTGCGTTGAACACTGACATTGTCTAATACTTTTCGACATTGGATCGATAGGTGTCGAAAAATTCAATACTTGATCAATCCTCTTAACACTTTTCAACACATGAGTACCATGTGTCAGTGCTACTTAAGTCAGGAGCACTCACTAATTTTCCTATTCAAATCCAGACGGTGGTTAGTACAAACATCCAAACGTGTATCAGCTGTCCAATGTTATTTGTTCACAAAATTTTGAAAAGGACTACTAGCTTTCCTGCAAAATCCTGAGAACGAGAGAAATGCTTTTAAGCTTTAAAAGAATGAGAACAAGTTCTAAATAATTCTAACTGTCAATATTCAAAAGAATCGATAATAATACATATCATGTCTCTTCTTATGCTTTGGATTTAAATTAAAACACGCTAGGACTTTCTCTGCATAGAATTGTGATGGAGATTGCAAAATTCGTTAGAGCCCTCAAAGTAACGTCCCTAGTGTCTAGAAACATAAAATAAATAAAAAACTAGGACAACAGAAAATAAAATGAAAAGGAAAGAATTAGTCTTCCATTGCACATGGTTAACATAGTAACGTGATGCTTGTCCACATGCTATCATCTGCAACTTGTCCACGTAGACCACTAACGTGTTGCTTGGGTGCATTGAGTGCACTAACTATACATTTTTCTTTTTTTTGGCATGCACTGCTGTGTTCTGTCTCTGTCGTCTTTGGTTTTGTTTCGCTGTTCACATTTTTTCATCACTTTGCTCTTCCTTTCTTTTGATACATAGCAAGTGATTAGTTCTGTTCTATTCAGTTTGCTTTGGACAGATTTGATTAAGCAAATTAATCATAGGAGGCAACAACAAAAGAAACAAAAGAGGTGGGAAAAGGAATTTCTAGACATTAAAGAAGAAATTATGGCAGAATTTGCTACCTCCGTTGCATCGAAACTTGTGTCGAAACTAGGTGAGTACTTGTTTGCTCCCATTGGACGCCAATTTGGATACGTGTTGTCCTACAAGATCTACGTCCAAGATCTCAAAAATGGAGTCGAGAAGCTGGAGAATGCGAGGGAAAGGGTGCAGCGCTCAGTCGATGAAGCCATGTATGACAGGAAACCTATACACACGGATATTAAGAATTGGTTGGATAGTGCGGAGAATAAGGCTAATGAAGCACAAAAATTGTTAAAACAAGATGAAAGTGCCAAAAATACTTGCTTATGTGGGTGGCTTCCCAACCCCCTTGTGTGCCATCCAATTGGCAGGAAGGTGAAGAAGATGACTCAAGTCATCCAGGAACTCCATAATGAAAGTGCAAACAATAACTTCCAGAAGGTTTACTATGAGAATCCTCCGATAGGAATTGTCACTGCAACCACTTCCAGTGCAAGATCGTTTGACAAGAAAGAAGATGTCCTGGAGTCGAGGGCTTCAATCACAGAGGACATAATCAAGGCTATAACTGATGATAAGATCAGTGTGGTTGGGCTGTATGGACCAGGTGGGGTTGGCAAGTCCAAGCTTTTGGAGGACGTTGAAAGGCAAGTTAAGAAAGAGAAGCTGTTTGATGTGGTTGCCATGGCAAATGTATCACGCAATCCAGATTTAAAAATAATTCAGCTAGAAATCTCTGACGCTTTAGGCACGAAGCTAATGAACGTGGAAACTACTCGTGGGAGAGCCCATGGTTTGCGCGAGAGATTAGAGTGTGACCATGAGAAAAAAATTCTCATAATTTTAGATAATTTGTGGAAGAAGGTAGAATTGAAAGATGTTGGAATTCCTTGCGGTGACGATAATAAAGTGAGAGGCTGCAAGCTATTGCTATCATCTAGAAACAGAGAAGTTTTACGCGTTGACATGTTCGCTGATCGAGAATTCCGACTCAAGGAGTTGGACGATGGGGAAGCAAGAAGACTTTTTGAAAGGATACTAGGGAAAAGAGTTTACGATCCTGAGTTTGGACCCCTGATAGATGGAGTGGTCAAGAATTGCGGAGGCTTGCCACTTTTTATAATTTCGTTGGCAAAGAGGTTGAGGAGCGGAAATTTGGCTGAATGGAGGAATGCTTTGACTATAGAAGGGTCTGATTTAAAATCACTAGTGAAACTAAACTACAAAGACTTAGGAGATGAGAGGATTCAATCGTTGTTCTTGGTTTATGCTCTATCCCTTTGGGGAAAGGTGGATATCTTGGTGTTTTGCTTGGGTTTGGGTTTATATAACAATTTCAGCAAGACCATCAAAGACGCTAGAGATAGATTGAACATGGATTTAGATTGTCTGCGCGACTCTTCTTTATTACTAGATAGTGATGATTCTAGTGAAAAAGAAATAGATAGTGATCAATTTGTAAAAGTCAGAATGCATGACATAGTTGCTGATGTGGCCATCTCTATTGCTTCCACAAAATGGAAGGCCTTGGTCTGGAGGGAGGATTGTGGGTTTAAAAAATGGTCAAAGACTGAGCTTAGAGAATGCACTGCAATTTCCTTTCCTAATATTGCCATTGATGAGCTTCCCGAAAAATTGGACTGCCCAAATTTGAGGATGCTTCTATTATTCGGAGGCAACCCGTCTCTCAAAATTTCCAAGTCATTTTTTGAATCTCTGGAGAAGCTCCAAGTCTTAGAATTAGTACGTATATCTGTCACCTCTCTACCTTCGTCGATTGAGTTCCTTGAGAACCTCAAGTCGCTTAGTCTTGTCAATTGCCATCTCAAGGATGTGACTCTTCTTGGAAAGCTGAAAGCTTTGCAGATCCTACATCTCGTTGGATCGACAATCGCTCGGCTGCCTAAAGAAATAGGTGAACTAACAGAATTGAGACTTTTGAACTTGAGCATGTGCACTAGGCTCAAAGTTATCGAACCTGGCGTGCTCGGAAACTTGGTTAATTTAGAAGAATTGCTCATGGAAGATAGTTTTGATCAGTGGGAGGCCGAGGATGAAGCACTGCGAAGAAATGCTAGCTTGACTGAGTTGAAGAACATGAACAAGTTGAGCACTTTGTACATTGCCATTCCTCATTCTGCCAATCTCCCAAGAGACTTGCCGTTTGGGAAATTGAACAAGCATAAAATCCAAATTGGGGGCTTTTGGGATTGGTCTGTTGAATTTAAAGAATCTAGAACTTTAGAGCTCAAGCTGGATTCAGGCATTCTTCTCCAAGAGTGGGTGCAGAGATGTTTGCAGAGAACACAACATCTCCACTTGGATGGATTGCAAGATGGCAACGATAATATTTATGATTTGTGTGTTGAAGGATTCCGGGAATTGAAGCATCTTCACGTACAAAATAGCCCCTCATTTCATTATGTTGTTCCCCCCATGAACAATGTCCAGTGCATTGCATTTACGAGATTGGTATCTTTGTTTCTCAAGAATCTGGAAAACTTCAAGAAGATTTGTTGTGGCTGTCTCGCCCTGGGATCCTTCAGCAAATTAAAGATTGTGAAAGTGGACAACTGTGGTGAAATCAAACATTTATTTCCTTTGTCCATGACAAGAATAATATCGCAGCTTGAAGAGATTGAAATAAGCAGATGCCACTCGATGCAGCAAATTGTTGCAGATGCCGAGGTTGACGGAGATGAAATATATGATCCCAATGTGAAGCCATGCAATTTGCATAGGCTGACATTACAAGACTTACCAGAGATGACAAACTTCTATAAAACCTCAAACCTCTCAATTGATTTCTTTGACGGACAACAGGTAAATAATTTATTACTCAGATTTTATGTGTGGATTTTAAATGTGAGAGTATAATAGGACGGAGAGTCCTATTATATCCGCCTGATTAATGTGAAAGAAATAACTATATAAAAAAATAATAGCTGAATTTAACTACACTGATTACGTGTGAAATAACGTCCAGATCAATTACTTCTAATTCTGCAATCACAATCGTAAGTGCATCAGCGTTAAGAGTAGTTGAGACAACAAAGTTGCTGTTTTTTCACCCAATGATTGTAAAGAGTTGAGTTGGGTTGATGGACCATCGTGGAATTGTGTTTCTACACAGACTTCCATAATTTAAATCTTTTTTATACTCTTATTTGCTAAATGACGGAACTATTATGTGACTACAAATGAAAAAATCAAATATAATATCTGATATGCCAAATTGCTTTTCTTACCTTGGTACATTAATGAGATTTTAGTTGGATAATTATTTTTTTGTTCTAATTAGTGTGAGCTATGGAACTTTCGTGGTGATAAAATCTGCAACAGATCTTTATTCTAACCACTTTTCTAATGTTACAAGTAGAATTTATGAGCCCTGCAAATGTCTAAATTTCTTTTTTTAATAAAATATTCCTAGAAAGTATTAATTATAAACACATTTAGCATTCATTTGTGCACTATCGCTTTGATTTAACAATTCCTTTAACTGTTTTGTTAGTTAAAAGTTTAAAAAAAAAAATGGAAGCCCTTATTATTTTTTAAGATTATGTTTATCACGTGAGTCAAAGCGCAAAAGCATGATGCTCAAGTAAAAACATTTGTTGAATTAAGTATTTCATTTTCTTGGCTACATAAATAAAATTTGCCATATAATTTTGTTATTTGATAAGGAACCGCATCTTAGGTCCTTATATAGGTAAATTAAATCCTTTAATGAAATTGACTTCGATGCTCATATGATGCTGTTTGCGCAATTAAATCCTCTTATGGCCAACCATGGACCTCACAGTGTTGAACCTTTTTTTTCTAATTACTTTCGGCCAATGTAACATATATTCCGCATTACATCTATGTTAGAAAATAATGGATCCTGTAGTGCTATGCATGGGGACAACAAAATCTTTTGACCGCTTTAGTATCTCTCTCATAATTTACAATAACTTTTTGCTTTCAATCTTTCGTTAATAGTATTTTCTTTAAAACACTTCGGAAAATGTGGCAGGATCAAATTGCATCTGCAAATCAACTAAAAGTATAATTTTTCTCTGTTTGTTAATTTAGTTCATGACTATTCGGTAGAAAATAATTCGTTTGACATAATCATAGTCAATGAGTAAAAAATCAATTGAGCCCACGCCATGAATTAAAAAAATTAGGTAAAAAGCACAAAATCTAACGGTAAGTTTAATAACCTCAATAATTTGAGGACTTTAAATTCTCTCTTATTATATATTCAGTAAAGTCCAGATACATGGTAGCTAAATGATAAGTAAGTGTAAAGTTGATAAATTTTAAAGAAGAACAAGGTAAAATTGAAAAATCACTACTCCGCCTTTTCTTCCAATATATTTAAATCTATTGTATGAGATTATTTCTTTTATTATTATATCACACACAACATAAGCATCACTATGAGATAATACGGGGTTATTCACCCCTTTGCAGCTAATGCAGTTACAGAGTGTGGAAGCCATAACCATAGAAAGATGTCAGTTAATAAGAGAAGTATTCGACCTTGAAGGACAGACAAGCAATGGGGAAGTCGAGATTCTATCACAATTGAGAGCATTAACCCTGAGTAACTTACCAAGTTTGGGACGCATATGGAATAAAAATCCACGAAGAACATTGTGTTTTCGAAACTTAAGGGCACTGAAGGTGCAAAATTGTGAGAACTTGAGGTTTCTTTTTTCATCTTCCATGGCTAAAGCACTCGGGCAAATAAAAGAAATAGAAATAGCAAGTTGTAAGCTAATGGAGGAAATTATTGATGTGCAAGAAGAAGTATCGGAGGAAGCGGCAACCACCGGCACTTTAGAGTTCCCTTGGTTAACCTCCTTGTCTCTTGGGGAATTGCCAAATCTCAAGGCATTTTCTTATGAAAAGTGTATTCACTGTCCATCCTTAACAAAATTGATGATCTCTGGATGCCCCAAAATGACGTCATTCTTTTCATTCAAAGGAAAGCAACAGTCAATGACAGCTGATATAGATTTACAGCAAGCATTTGATCGTATCAACTCCAACTTGTCCTTGCCTGGCTTCTTCAATGAAAAGGTAAGCATCCATAGTATTTTTTTTTTTTTGTCATTCATTCTTCTAGTTCTCGTCAGAGACGCAATTTAATAGAAACTAGATCATTATTCAAGTTTGGCAGTTGGCGGTGGAAAAGCTAACTTGCTGGGGGTCATTCCCAAGTTGTTCACAAATTTCGGCATAATGCAATTCTGTACCAAAAATTTCAGTTATTCTACATATAAAATGTTTTTATGTAGGTTATTTTTCCAAGCTTGGAGGAATTGAAGCTTTCTTCCATGTGCCAATTAAAGAGGATATGGCATAATCAACTCCACGGACAGTCCTTCTGCAAACTTGCATCCCTCACTGTTGAACTTTGGGAAAATTTGTCACATGTTTTTCCATCAAATTTAATGGATAGGATGCAAAGTCTGAATAAAATTGAGGTGGTCGGGTGTCCCTCCTTGGAAGCATTATTTGATCCAATATGTCTAAGCTCTGATGAAAGGCAAAAGCCATTGGTCCTCTCTTCATTAGAAAAAATGAAGTTGCTTAATCTACCAAGGCTGAGAGACATTTTGAAGAGCGATTGCAAAGTAATATTGGCATTTCCTAGTCTAATGGAAGTGAACGTAAGAAGTTGTCATAGTTTGCGATATCTCTTCTCAAGTGCCACGGCCAGAACTCTTCATAAACTTGCTGGGCTTGATGTTTCCTGTTGCAATAACATGAAGGTCATCATTGCAATGGAAGAAGGAAAAGGGAAAACTGTAGAGACATTCAGGTTCCGTAATTTAAGCACACTCAAGCTCGGTGACCTTGAGAATTTGATTTGTTTCGGTTCAGAGAGTTGTGTTGATGATGGGTTACATCCTATGTTTGATGAGAAGGTATCATATCCCAATTTATCTTATCTGTTATTTTATTGTCTTTAATGCTTTGGTCCTAAGCTGTCTTGCATATTTTTCATTTATCTCTATGCATTTGTAGCTTGCATTTCCAACGTTAGAAGAGCTACACATCAAGGGAGTTCAACAAAAAGAACTATGGAATGATAAAATCCATGTGGAATCCTTTTGTCGTCTAAAGGTCCTCAAGGTGAAGCAGTGTCACAACCTAATGAACGTGATTCCATCGTCCATGTGGAAGGAGTTGCTTCACTCTATGAAGTCCTTGACAGTTGAGAAGTGCCAATGTCTGAGGAACCTTTTTACAATGTCTATGGCAAAAAGTGTAGGACAACTCCAATATCTGGGTCTCAGTGGTTGTGGAGAGATGGAGTACATTGTCATCGAAGAAGAGGAGAAACCTGATGAAGCAGTTGACAAAATTGTAATTTCTCAACTTGTCACTCTGTATCTTCACAACATGCCAAAACTTAGAAGTTTCTGCCAAGGGAAGCATTTTTCAGAGTGGCCCTCCTTGAAAGAGTTTACCATTGAAGATTGTAAAGCTGTGAAGTTGATTCTAGGAGATGCTGATTGTAGGAAATTAGAGGGCAGCATTCCAACACAGCAGCCACTTTTACTCGTTGAAAAGGTGTGCACTCATTCTTCTTTAATGGCATGTCTAGATTGTTGTCCCGATGGTTTGAACTAAGACAATGTAAGGGTTCGTGGGGTCACTTATGATAACTTATCATTTTCTTTTACAAATCTTTGACCTCAAATAAGAAACATTTCGAAGCTACTTCTTTAATGTAAACATGATGAAATGTAATGTATATCAAAACTTTTCATAAGTTTCAAAAACTTCATATTTTTTTCATTCCTCTTCAAGTCTTAGAATAAATTGTAGCTGAAGTACAAATATTAATGAGAGTCTAAGCTTCAATTTACAAGTTTTAATTAATCTAGAGTCTAGACAATGTTAAAGATGTCAGCTCAAATTTAAATATTGTTCAATGTAAGATCAAGGGTTAATGACACTACGAGTTCTAAAACTTATAATGGTTCGACACTTAAGTTCTAAAATTTGCACCATTGATTTATTTCAAGAATTGTTAAGTCTATCCCTTTTCTGAAGAGAAATTCTGCATTTTTATCATATTTTCAATCTTGCATGGGCATTGGCGCAGTGATGGCGCTTCCTCAAGCACAAAGGGAGCTGTTTCACTATTGCCACATCAAAAAATTGAAAAAAAATTAAGAACATACTAAAAATTAGAAAAAAGAAAAAGGAGCACTAATATGGAACTGGAAATAAAAGAAGTCCTTCAAGAAGTCGACAGTCAAGGGGACAAAGGGCTGTATAGGGAGTGCCACTGCTTTCCCTCCTGCCGACGACGGCTAGCAACCCTCGCTATGGTCACAACAAGGCCGTTGACCCTTGTAGGGCCTACGGTAGGAGCAAGTGTGCTCACTCACGCTGGCAAGGAGCCAAGTTTGGCAACTGCTAGTGGCCTGCCAACGGTGTTGAGTGTACTTTTTCAATTTTTTGTCGCCTTTTTGTAATGCGGCATCTCCACAATAGCACCGCATTTTACAAGTAAAAAAAAAGGAAAATTTGATAAAAAAAATGCCATATATACTTTCCGTCCTCCTAAAATTAATTTGGGCAATGGAAAGAGTCAAATGCTGAGTCGAAACAAATTTTACTTATAAACGAAAAAAAAAGTTTTAGTTCTTAAATATGCCAAACTAGAATATGTTTTAAGAGTCATTTTGTCACTTATTCCTAAAGTCAATTGTAAATATTGTGATGTGAAAATCATTCCACAAGTCCTCAAACGTATTTATGAAATGCAATCAAATCATAAATTTTTTAGTTGGTGCAATAATCTCTTAAACTTATATGAAAAAGTGCAATCAAGTCCCAAACCTTTTAGTTGGTGTAATTAAGTCATAAGTTAATACCAACAAATGCAATTTGAGGTTGCCACATAGGCAATCTAAGTTATAGTGTACTAAAAGAACTTGATTATGACTTTTCGAAAATAGTTAAAAATTGGTAAGCCAATTGAAAGGTGCAGGACTTGGCTACATTTCAGATATAAGATTTAGGACTTCCAATGCATCTTTATTTCTTGATTATGACTAAAACTACAAGGAGTTGACATGATAAATTTCATTTTGGGGTCAAACCTAGTCAACTTAATTAAATGCTAATCAAAGGAGCTTTGGTGAAAAATTGGAATCATGGACTCAGCAAATCTGTATTCATGGCCCCATACGAGCCAATATTTCCTTTGCTACATGCATTACATGTAAATAAATCAATTGCACAAACGGAATCTATAATTCAATTTGCTGTCATTCACTATCACAAAAAAAATTGGGGAGCTTTTTACTAGGAGTGTGATACATATTTTAGCAACTGATAATATAGAATGAAATTGCGAGAGAGAATCAAAAAGTCCCTCATTGATAAGGCCTCATCTTGAATTTGTCATAAAGACTCTGTCGTTTCCCATGCATCAAAGCTTACATGAAGACACTTTGGGATGACCACAAACATTGGAAATATTCTACACTTAATAGCTCCTAGTTTGTATGTATATTAATGACTATTAGTTTATTAGTTTGAATCTAGTATTTTCTCTTGTTTTGCAGTAAAAGATCATCGAACCTCCGTAAATGATGGACTGAATTTGATTGATGAAAATTTGTTTGGTGCAATTTTCTTGAATCTTGAAGAGTTCAAATCCTGTGAATAATTAGAAGAGTTTTTCCTCTGTCCTTGAAGAGTCAAAACTTTTAAAGTCTATATTCCTGAAGAGCTATGGCCATCAATCTCGAAGAATCAATGCCATTTCAACTTCCTTAGAGGCGTAGAAGAACAACCATTGAAGTTCCTATCCATTTCCTCACTCTGTCCATTTCCATTTTGCCCACTTCTCCTCGAATTCGACAGCTTCACAGCACTTATCTCCAAAAACTCAAAACAGGAAAGTTGTAGATCATCAAGCCCTCGTTCTTTTTGGCTTTAGAATCAGGTCATTTCAATCTGAATTGGCAAAATTATGTCCGTTTTCCTGAGCTACTGCAGAACTGAAATTTCTGCTTGATTTTGTAATTAAGTTTTTTGTCACTCTCGATCCTATTATTCGAGTAGCTTACCTTTGGGCTACATCAGCTAGACAATGTAAGGGAATGTGGTGTGACTTTGGCTAACTTATTCTTTTACAAATTTTTGACTTTAAATAATTAACAAACAACTTAAAGCTACTTCTTTAAGATAAACATATTGACACTTATATCAAAACTTTTTCATAAGTTTCGAAAGCTTGATTTTTCTTTTTCGTTCTCAAATTTTAGACTAACGTAATGTTTCTTTAATACTGTAACCGAAATGCAACTATTACTTAGAGGCGAAGGACTAATTTAATATCTTTTAACTAATCTAGAGTCTAGACTATGTTAAAGAGGTCAGATCAAATTTAAATCTAATTCAGTGTAAGATCAAGGGTAAATGACATTACCTGTCCTAAAATTTGTGTCTAGACACTTAGGTTGTCAAAAATCGTTTACATGCATTCAAGTCGTAATAATTAGACTTTTTAGGACTTGTAAGGTCTTTTGTTTTTTGTAGATGAAAAATATGCGTTTTAATCATACTTGCAGTCCTACGTGACGATTAATGCAGTGATGGAGCTTCCTCAAGCACAGAAGGTTCTTGTTTCCCTATTGCCACATCGGAAAAATTACAAAAAAGAACAGAAAATGCACTGAAAAATAGAAGAAAATCTAACAGTAGAAAAAACAGTGAATATGAAAACTGGATTAAAATAATTCTGCAAGACAACGCAAGTCCCCCGGGGTTGGGGGGAGGGGGGTTTTCGGGGGTGCGGGGAGCTAAAGAGGGAGCAGCGCTTCCCACCGTCGAGAGCCTAGAACCCTCACCAGGATCAAAGAAGAGCGGTCGACCCTTGTGGGCCACTAGCGAGGATCATGGGTGATCAATTGGAGAAATTACATTCCTTAATTTATTAAATTACATAAGGCTCTTCACTAAAGTCATCCAAATTAGTTATTTCACTTTTATCCTACTCACTTCACCATTCTCATCAGCAAGAGCCCTTATTTGATTCTTCAAGGTATTGAGAGTACTTATCCATGCCCTTTTGCACATTAGAGAATTGATTTTGGACCATTTTCATGTCTTCCTTACAGTTTTTGATTGAATCTATTAAATTCTTATCAAAACTGTTGAGATCTTCTCTCAGATCCTTTTAAAAAATTTAATCCCTTCAAGATGTTATAAGATTTATGGTGATCAAAATTATGGCAATCGCTGTAATAATCTTGTCAAAACTATTAACATAACATGAGAATCATAATAATGATAATCGCCATACCACTTAACGTAATAATCTTAATAAATATTGAAAGAATATTAAAAGAGAGTATTTATACCAAACATGGAGTGGCTCTGAATCAGCAAGCATAATGGCTGAACTTTCAATGGGCATGAATGCTATTCATGAGCATATTGGATCATAAATGCAAAGTGTGGCAACTGAAATAAGTACCATAGCATTGGTCTTTGGTGTAGAATCATTGCACAATGATAAGATGCAGTCAAAGCAAAATTCTAATACCAATTGATGATGAAGAGATCTAGACCCACTAACAACTTACGTCAAACGAAAGCATGTAGAAAGTTGGGTTTAGATTTGTAACAACCGGAGGAAAATCAAATAATTAAAAATGAGGGAGAAATTTGAGAGATATCAAATAACTAAACTAAATAAAGAAACAAACCAGCTAGTGGTTGAAGAATCCCATCCTACCGTACTCTACCATCTTTTGATCTAATTTTCAGATTTTTTTTCTTTAGTATCCGTCGTGTTTTCCTGGACTATAATTTGTTGGAGAAAATTTTGAACTGCAAGATCCATGAAGTATTGGTTTGTGCTAATTGTTTTTTTTTATGTCAATACCTTATAGTGTACAAGCTACGCTTTTAAGTGATTCAAAGAAATGGGAGAGTATCTTGGCTATTGTGTATGTGTGTGCTGTAACGAGCGAAACCTTAGATAGGCCAGATTGGAGGCTATGGGTTACGGTACTGCCCAAACTTAACATTTGATATATATATTGGAAAAAAAATTTATCCTTTCCACTTTAAAATAATATGACAAGATCCATTTAGAAGAATGGATGTTAAGGGGTGGTATTTGCTAAAAAGAAAATAACGAGCATCTAGTCTTCTTTTCTTACTATTCTACTAATAATGCTTCTCCTATTGTTTTCCTTATTCTTGAAATTAAAGTAATTTATTTTTTGAGGGGGACAAAGAGTTGACTTTAATGAATTAAAATGAAAAATAACAGGTTGAGTTTCCTAGTATGGAGTTGATGAAGATCTCGTATATGGATAACATGGAGAAGATATGGCTTGATGAGCTTGCTTCAACTGCCTTTAGCAAACTCAAGAGGCTAATTGTGGAGCATTGTGAGAAACTTTCATCCATTTTTTCGTCAAATACTATCCTATGGAGTGGACATCCTTGTGCAACTCTTACGTTTGAACGCTTACTGTGCTTGGAAGTTGAAAACTGTAAGAGTCTCAAAAGCTTATTTCCAGTTTCAATAGCAAAAAGTATGATACAGCTCGAAGAACTTTCGGTAAGGGATTGTAGGTTGGAGGAAATTATTAGAGAAGAAGATGGAGTAGGGATGAATGCAGGTGATCTCTTCTTTCCGCGATTAACAAACCTAAAATTAATAGAGTTGCCGGAACTGAGGAGCTTCTATAGGAATAGTCATACTTTAACATGGCCACTCTTGAAGATAGTGTTAGTGGGACACTGCGGCAAGATGAAGACATTCTCCATTGCTGGTGGATTCCAAAGCTGCCAAGGTACAACTACCGGCGAGAATCAACTTGCACTCTTTTCTTTTGAAAAGGTACCATCCTTGATCCTAGCTCTCTGCCATCAATTTCATTGGTTTATATGCATAGCTGTCGGTCCTTTGTTATTTTCTACAAGAAATTAAAATTCTCAAACATTTCATGCTTATTAAAACTCACCATAACACACTTGTGAATTACTTAGAAATTTGAAGATTTGACTGCTATTAACTATTTCCAATCATAGTCTTTGCTACATAATCTAGTAATACCAGCTTTTACTTTGAAGAAAAAAAAATTGAGCCGCTCATCTTATGGTTAGGATTTACCTATGTAATTTAATTTGACATGACCATCTACCAAAAGAGAACAAATTTTAGTATTATGTTCATTTGGAACAAAGTTACATGCTCGAACATTGTTAACCTGATTGATAACTATCAAAGTACGATGGATAATTTCCTTATATAGGCTCTAAAAGCACAAACCTTTTTTTTTTTTGTCTTTTTTCAAACTACCAACTACTGTAATAATCTACCAACATTTATTCTTGAGGCTCACCAATGTTCCCAGGACATCGGTCCAATTCCTGGTTCCATTTTTATGGAATCGGTGATTTTCGATCAAATTTTCTATTTCGGGGGAAATTGGACTAGACCAGATCGATGGACCGAACCAACTCTTTTTTATTTAATTTTCTAATTTATTTAAAATACAATAAATCCTAAATAGTAATAATTCCAGTATTTTTCTTAGTTTTTTAAATTTTTAAATTTTTTTGCTAAGTGACTGGTTCCACTAGACCTGACCGAATCGATCGGTTTGGTCTGGTTCCTAGTCCCAAAATTTGGTAATCAGTCCTCCCAGTCTCGTTCATGGTTCTTAAGTGGGATTGGACCAAGTCGAAAACCGATCGTCCCTCATAATTACCAAACTTAATTTGAGTGATATATCAATGACATACAAACACAGAATTAGGTTCCGTTTTTAAATGTATGTAACGCTAAAAATGTTTATTTATTAGTTTAGTTTGAATGCATCCTTCTCAAAGTTGTAGAACGAAGAACCCATGCACTGCTAATGAACTATAGTAAAATAGATATGAGAAAAATTGCTTAGAAAAGAATGCAACATATTAATACATCATCTTACTATTGAAATACATATATTTAATATATAGATAACATGATTTGGTAAAATAAGCAAGTTTTGTTTTGAGTTTTTTCTTCGAACTTGTGGAAATTCACATGTGTTTACTTTGCCATTTGGATTTAATTAGTTGACAATTGAAATAGTTGAATATTATTGACGAGTAACATTATTTCATCCAAATTCATGAAATATAGTTTGATTGAATTGAGCATATCACTAACAAAAACTGTCCCACTTATACAACCCTTGTATAACGGTCATTAATTCTTGCTTGTTTGGCTCCGAAATTTTTTTTAAAAAGAAAAAACCAGCTAAAAGCCTACAGGTTCTTTTTTCTCTTTTCCCTAATAAATGGAAGGACAATTTTAGTCATTGAACCATGATTGTGCCCCATATTTACTTATGGTAGTCTAATTAAAAGGGATTCCCACAGGTCATCCCAAACTTGGAGACATTGTCATTGACGAGGGAGGATGTCGCAATGTTACCGCAGCATTACATCTTTGGCAATCTCAGATGGCTGGTTTTGGGATGCTACCATGATGAAAATATCGCTTTCCCCTCTAACTTCCTTCTCCAAGGATTCCCCAATCTTAAAGGGCTTGTTGTGTACTGTAATTCCTTCGAGGAGATATTTTCAGAAGATGCTCTTGGACATGGGGGAGCGACTCCCCGTGGAGGATTAACTAACGCGGAAAAACCTCTCAAGTCACTTGGAAAGATGAAGCAACTTTGGCTGATGAAGCTGTGTAATCTGAGGGTTGTTTGGAAAGATGGCTCCTTGATGGCTGAAATCCTCAAACAAATTGAATGTCTATTCCTTTTCCAGTGCCCTAGTTTATCAATCGTATTTCCGTCTCTGGCTTCATTCCAGAGATTGATGATTTTAAAAGTAGAGGAGTGCGCTGGTTTAATTCATATGGGGACTTGCTCAGCAATGATAAGTCTGGTGCTTCTTACTCGACTAGTCCTAAGAGATTGTGGTGCAATGGAAGATGTGGTAACAGATGATGGAGATGGAGTAGAGGAGATCCTTTTCCCTAAGCTGGAAGAGCTAATACTCAATCGTTTACCAAGCCTTGAGAGCTTCTCCCCAATGATTTGCGCCTTTAGATTCCCATCATTGAAGCGTATTGTCATCACGCAATGCCCCAAGATGAATATATTCTGCAAGGGTGCCTTAAGGACACCATACTTAGATAAAGTACTCCTCTCCAAAGAAGATGACGAAGGATGTTGGGAGGGTGACCTTAATACCACCATCCGAACCTTATCAACTTGAAACGATCCTCACCAAATTCAGTAAGGCAAGTGAATCTATTTCCTTAATCATGTCTGCTTGAACTCAATGACAAGAGGAAGAAATTTGTGTTCTTCTTTGAGTTCTATATTGGCTCATGTGAAGTCAGTCCTTCTTTAATAAATAAATAAATATATATATATATATATATATATTTGGTTTTGTTCTGACTGAATCATTGCATATTTCGAATATTAGCGGCTTTTGTGCACTTACTCACCAATGCATTCTAGCCATTTGATGAATTGCTTAGCATAATTTCTGTCAATGTAGCTTCAAAGACTACTAGGTTTTGTCATATGGGGCTATGTGCTTACCCACTTCTCTAGTTAATTTTGAGGAGTGTTTCACTGACAATATTTGTTTCTTTTAGGTGTCGTGCTCTCTATGATCAAAGTGGCTGCTTTTATTTGCTATAATGTGTCTCCTGTAGTAAGATGTTGGAGCAATCCTTTTTCAACCAATGCTCTAATACTGTTCTGCTGCATGGTGTTGATGCCTCTTGACATGGAGCCTTCGTGCCCACATGTGGTATTCACAGTATGTAGGTGCTTCATTGAATATCTTACTCTTTTTCTAGTTTGGGATGTCCTCTCTGCTTCATTTTCTTGATAATGGTACTGGTGAAGCATAATGGTTGAGTAAATAATCAATCAAATGTGGGGATGCTCTATCCTATATTGAGTTGTATGGGGATTTTTAATGAGTGTTGGCTTTTAGGCAGCCTCATTTAGCATTAAAGAGCTCCTTTCAAGGTTGGATGATGACAACAATGGCCATACACTGACCAAAGGGGGAAGAAGTCCAAGAATCCAAGTAGGCATGTCTCATTTGGGCAACGTACCATAGCCTACATGGAGCCGTTCACGCTAGATGCTTTCATCTCTAAGCGCTTTGTCTTGCCGTCACTCGCTCACAAGGTTGCATGCAAGTAGGTGCTATTGTGGATACCAATTCTAAGGACATTAGAGCCTACTCAAGTCTCAATTGGACATACCGGAATGTTTGGCCATAGGCCAAATTTTGGCAAACCAAGCGAGGGAAGCTAATGCATACATTGCTTTCTGTACTCCATGAGAGAGCCAAGTCTAAAGGAAAAATCGGAGCAGTAGTTCAGCCTCTAATTGACAATGGTATTGATATTTAAGTTTATCTTGACTGATTTTCCCTCCTTGAGCATAATCTTAATTGTGTGCACAACTCCTAGTAGGAATATACTAACATCTTAGGCATCGTTTTGAGAATACGCAGGATGTAGTGTTGGTTCATTTGCTGGTTAAATATAGATAATGGTGACTATTTGTTTGATAGGAGTAGAATCCGTTTTTTTTGTGTGGCTTTGTTGAAACATTTATCTTCTGAATTCTTGGATAAGCATTGTGTTGGTTATCCTATCTTCATATATCTCTCTCATTTTACATGGTGTTGATATTGATTCCTGCTTTAAAACATTGTGGATGTCCATGCCACAATAATTAGTTTCATCCAATCTTCTTTTAGCGAACACTTATGTATAAGGATTGGCAAGAAATATCATACTCAAATTATCACAACTTAAGTTAGTTTTAGTTGCCTACTCTTCAATTGTTCTACTTGAGTTCATAACATAGAGATACATAGATATTACTTTGCCTGCCTTCATGACTTGATGATAAAAAATCAATTAACTCAATATCATAGAATTTGGTCATTGTATTATTGTGGAAAATATGACGCTAAATATAAAGTGTTGTTACTCATTCTTTTTCTTATGTTTCTAAGTTTAACTATCTTGGACAAGAAGGGTAGACCTCAATGAAAAGTGAATTTATCTAATATGTTGCTTTTTGAATGTTAATTCTTGGTCATTTAACTTGGTGGAAATTAAGAAAAACATTTTATAAAAATATGATGCACTAATATCCCTATGTTTTTCCCACAATAGTGGCATTACCCATGTTGCTGCGAAAGTCTCTCTGAATTGCAATGAGTCCAAGTTAGAATATCGTCACACCATCAAAGAGAGAGAAAAAGGCCTAGGATCTAGTTTTCTATAGATTTCTTTCATAAACCACTCACCCCAGATTTCCAAGATTCACAGATCACGATATTATTCGCACTCTACTGGATACTCTCCCATGGATGTTGAGCGACATATCAGGAAGAAAGATGTCCAAAATCCAATATGATCAAATGAGTGCCGTATAAAAATTTTGGTACTCCTAGTGTTTTTATCCCATAGAAATAGTGGTGACATGTCAAGAAAGTGAGCTAGTTGATTGAAGTTAATCTATTGCTTTCGCAAATCACCTATTTTAGATGCGTCCCCTGCAAGAGCAGATGATCTAAGGATCACTCAGCTATTGAGCTTGCTGCAATTTCATATGTTCATCAAAAGGCTGGCATGAAGAAGAAAGGCTCCATTGCTAATTGCTATTATTAGATAATGTTTGGATTTTGCTCTTTTCCTCTTGTTATAGTTTTAGTTGTACTCATAACTTTTTTGGTGCTTCATCGTCATAGCTCTTTCTATAGGTGCCAATATGGACTATTCGGTTGTTTTTTAATTGGGTTAGGAAGTAATATTCTCTACTAGCTATGAAAAAATATCACTTGAGTCCACAGTCATAAGAGTTCTTAGTAATCTGACCATTCAATTGTTTCAAGTGACTTCTTAAAATACAACAAATAGTTCACAAACTTAAAGCACCATATCCATTTCCATGACATGTTCACACTTAAGGTACTGCATATATCTAATCTAGTCAAATGTCCCCAATTTAACATAATCAATACAAGATTGCATGGTAAAATGTTATTTACTCTTGGATCCCATTATGAACGTGTCATTTTCCATGCACTTGGGTTCAGTGAAGTGCAAGGGTAATCCATCAAGATCTTGTCCAAAGCATCTTCTCTGTTCTATTTTCTGCAGACAGTCATAAAGAAAAGTCGAAGTTTGACCCTACCGCTTCTTAAACAAAATGTATAAGTAGGCTTAAGAAATCTAGTTACTCACTGATTATCCATGCTGAGGAATATGTTGCTTCCTAGACTACTATTGAAATAATATTTTGTTGTTCCCAGTTTGGAAAACAAAGATTTATTTTCTAAAAGTGTAAGCTATCCAAAATCTCTCATCAAATGTCTGTTTGACATTATTCCTTTCCACATTACTTTATATCTCGTACTCTAGTGTTACCTTTTCTTATAATCCTTACCTAAGAACATCCAAATTAGTTGAGTTTGGAGGTTCTCTTCCTATTTCCTTGATAATGTGATCATATTTTCTAATTTGTTCTTGGCGGCACAAGTGATTTGACATACTGTAAAACTTGTTGCTGGAGAATCCATTAGTCATTGAGTGCTTCGACTTCAATACTAGTGCGAACCATGCACTTGTAGGGTAAATGTCTTTCTCATGCAATTTGCAGTAGTTGGGCATTTTATATGTTAATTTGCTTCCAATTTACTACAGTAAACTTTGCAAAGAGCAAACTCGGTGAAATTTACAGAGAAAGAAATGGTGAAAATTTTACTTTACTAGCTTTTCATCAAGGCCATGAAAAGTTGTTTTTCATTCTTAAATAGTTGAATACTCTTTATTCTGATGAGCCATTTGATGATATTCAACTTTCATCTTGCAACAGTTGCCTTAAAAGAGATGATTATGTTGGTCCTAAATAATAACCTCATTTAAAAGTCCATTTCCAAAATGAACATATCGAATCTAGCATGAGTATAGATTCTTTTTGGCCAAAGACCTAAGTGTTGATAACAACATGATAGACAAGTTAATATCGGCAATGCATTTAGAGCACATCTTTCACAGTAATCACATGTTTTTTGATCTTGTCTTGCTCTAGCTCACAGTCTCTATTATCACCTGGCAAAAGAGAAAATATATATATGAAAAGAAATGGCCATAATTGCAAACCCGCTCATAGCAATTCCATGAGCGGTGCCGGTGATCACCATCAAGACTGCTTGTTAGCCTTGTCTTGATAGATCTCTCAACCCCGATTACGACCCTAGTGATGACGAAGGAAACTCACACTTGTGCCGCTACAATTGATCCTAGCAACAGCAGTCATGTGTGAATTTCAAATGACAACCCAACTCACCATGGCCACTATCCCCAACACTCATTATTACTAGCTACGTCCAAGTTGTAAGACAATAAACGAACGATTCTAATCATGCATTGAAGAACATAATTCAAGCATCAATTAAAATCATTTGCGGAAAATAGGACCAAAAATAAATTTGACCTCCAGCCATTATTCAAGTTTGAGGTTTGACAATGATTATGTGTTCACTCTATTAACCCAACCCCCTCACGTACTAATGGTGTATTTTCGAATGAGAGGGTTTGCATTAAATCTTGTAATGTCCCCTTCGTAAACGAAAGATCATCCTTTTTATAAACTGTCTTCCATCAAAGCAATTTTCAAATGGGCAATTGTCACCAAAAAGGTACAAACGTGGAGCCATACAGTGAAATAACAATCACTTAAAAGAGAAAAGTGGGTCAATTCCTAAGGAAAAGTTTAAAAACTATAGCCCTAAAAAATGTGGGTTCACATTATAGATAACACAAGTTGCAATAGCACGGTCAATGGAAAAAAAATGGAATAGAAAACGAAGTGCCATCTCTTTCCATCAATGCATGACATCATGTCTAATGTCTTCTTGTTGGTAGCCTAGTTCGCCACATTAAAATAATAGGGTGATCTTGGAAAATCAATATGTGATGTAGCCCAAGGTCGGCTACTCAAACAATAGGTCGGGAGAGTGATTTACCCATAGGGAAACTAAGTTGCAAAATCGAGCAGAAATTTCAGTTCTATTGCTAGCTCGGAAAAAACGGGCACAATTTTGTCAATTCATATCAGAATGACCTGATTCCAAATTCACAGACCTACAACTTTCGTGTTTAGTTTTCTCAGATAAGCACTATGGACTTGTCAAATTTAGGTGGAAGTGGACAAAACACAATAAGACAGAATGAGGAAAATTATAGGAATTTCAATGGATGCTCCTCTAAGCCTCCAAGGAAGTTGATATGGCATCAATTATTCAAGATTGATGGCTGCAACACTTTAAGGATGTAGACTTAAAAAGCTTTAAGTCTTCAAGGACAAAGGGAAAACTCTTCTAGGTTTTCATAGGGTTTGAAAATTGCACTAAGCAAATTTTCATTAATCAAATTCAGTCTCAATTTTATAGAGGCTCAATGACCTTTGATATCCAAACAAAAGGAAAGTAAAAACGCTAGACTCAAGCCTAGAAACTAATAGTCATTAATATACATAGACACTAGGAGCTATTAAGTGTAGAATGTTTCCAATCAAGTATCTTGATGCATGGGAAATGACAAAGTCAAAGATGAGGCTTGAGAGTGTTGTCGATTTGGAATGTGCGCCGATCTTCTTGATTGAACGAATTGGTCTTGATTATGGGTTGCATCAACATGTCTTTGCTCACGCCATTTAGACAATTCAGCCTACTATAAGTGATAGGAGAAAATTGACTTTTACTCATTGCAAAACTTTTAAAGGTTGCAAATATTAAATGCGAGTTCTCTCATAACAATTTCACTCTCATCATTTCAACCATGCGGAAGGAGAGATAGAGAGTCCTATCCAAATAGACACTAACCAAACTTCCTTGATTTGATGGCAAAAAAAAAAAAAATGAAATTTACCATACTTTATGTAAAGGGCTATAATTTTATACATCCCTGATTGTAGGAAATTTTATCAAACTATGTGTTCAGTCAGTGAATTATAAATTATGGATAACCTCAAGAAAATATAGATATGGGTGATGTTGGTGTTATCCTGACTGAACACTTGTATATTATTATGCTGAGCACAAGAAATTGCACATGACCACATTTTCTTCCAAATTTGGCCCAATTTGTTGTGGCTCCATTTACCTCTCAACCTCATGTAATAACTTATGATAGATCAGATGTTGAAAATTATAGTTACAACTTTCGACTTGATTATTTTGTTTAATACATATGGTAGTCTTTTTCTAGATCAAGGCATCATCCTCTGTATATTGAATAAAGATCACTAAGTATTTGGTTATAGTTAAAAACTAGGAAGAAAATAAACTTCTTACTTCTACATGAGCAAGAGAAGATAGTAACCATCATTAAGCTTTAGGGAAACTCATCTGAATCATAGCAAATTGTCGATAACCTCAATTATCTCAATAAGTAGCACCGACTCTATACTTGTCGTGCGATCTTTGAGTACGCGACAACCCCTTACCATAGTTAATTGAAAGTGACGTCCTAGGACCCGTCGACAACCATTCATTTTTATCTTTCATTATGCATAAGCGGAAGAAGAACTATCCCCAGACAAACAAACAATTAAACAGGGATAGAGGGATGAACAGCAAGAACAACAACAACTACTCATTTGTTCAATTTACTGGATTAATCAACAGATGATCAATTCCGATTTACAGGCCCAACAAAGGGGGCCGATCCATCCTTTAAGCCAGGCCAAAAAGAAACTAGGCTAATCTAGCTATATAAAAAGAACCCTCAGGTTCAGCACCATAGTCACTCAAACCCATCAGACTCAGGCTCCATCGGATTGATCACTAGAGGAGCGGGGGCAGGATTCTCCATTGTGGGTGCGCCATTCTAGGGGCCTAAAAATGGTTATACAATAACTAGTGAAATAAAATATCAACGAGTTCTCCCCATAAGCCTCAGTTAGTACGCTAACTCAACCCGGGATATCTCTCCAAAACCACCCCTCACTCAACCCACAAACAACAACCAGAAACCCGCAAGCAAGCAACAAACCGGGTCACCTAACAAACAATATTCGATTTGCATGCAACCTTACCTGGTTTACCATACCCTGCACATCAAATCTCATACAATGCAAGCAAAGCACATGGCTATTAGATGACACAGTTCATCAATCACATGTGAGTCACGTCATAAGCGATCTCACTTGGCCAATGCCACACCCTGCACGACTGTCAACTCATGCATTCATACCATAAATAATAAGATCATTACGACATTAAGAGCATGTGAATAATCAGAGCATTGCATACAGCTTTCTCATGTCTCACACCCATACATGCTCCGATTATTACGACCCCTCCTTCTAGGCCACGGCACAACCTTATGGTTGACGGTTCCTAGCCAAGCCAACTTCGTCATCTTTACCTCGAGACATGGCGACGTCAATGGCTCACTCCCAAGACGGCATTCCCAAAGGAGCATAGGATCCGCCCACTACTGCAGTCCCGCAACTGACAAAGGCCCGGGATCCGCCCCCTTACCGCAATCCTACATAGACCTCTCCCTGTCAAGTAACCGACCGAAGTCAAGCAACCAACTGGCCACGGCACAACCCCATAAGGATTGGCGGTCTTCCTGCAACACCGGATTCCCTCTCTTAATGTGATCATGCAACGCATCATCAAGCAATTCATTTATATCTTTGCTTCATTGTGAATGCAACATCACTCATGCTAATGCAACATGCCATTGTAGATAACCCACGCAATATGTCATGCGGTATCACTCGACAATTCCAAAACTTCAAATCTAACCAATCAACAATCACGTACATTCCCTAATTCTCGGGAATAACTCAATAAATCAAACACTTTCAATTTTAATCAGTCTTCAATCATGCATTTCCTCATTATACATGGGTATAATTAACAATCGGCACTTCAAGAAAGCATAACAACCAAGAACACATCAAATTAAGACAAAAATTAGTTTCCACATGAACAATGCCGTGAACTGCAATCATGAACAATAATTTTCATAATTCAATTAATTAAAACATTAAATTCAAAAATTAAATAAAATATTAATTAAAACAATTAATCAATCAATTTAAGTTAAACATGCTTAATTAATCAAATAAAATACATAACCCACAATTAAGCAACAAATAAGCTCAATTAGCAAAATTAAGCAAGTTAAGCTAAGCTAATCTTAAACATCTATCTAACCACCTATCTTAGGGCTAATACAACTTAATACAACTTCTTAAACCAACATTAACACTAACTAACCCAACCCTAAGTAAATTTAGGTACTAATAAGGGATTAGGGGCTAAACTAACCCATTAAGTAGGCTGGCAACATGAACGCGGCAGCGGCGACGAAGGCAACACCTGGGGACCTCTTTCACAACGATCCAAGGTAGTCTCGGGGCTAAAACAACAGCAAAAACCCCTGCTCACTCACTAAACTTCAAAAAATAGCACTGTATAGGAGGAAAGTGGCTGACCGGAGCAAAACGGGCTGGCCGGAGCTCCGACAAGCGGTTGGCCGACGATCGGTGGCACCTGGGGGTTGAGAGGGAATTGCTAGTGGTTGTTATGGGCAGTAGTTGGGTCAAAAAGGAAGGAAAACAGATGAAAATATGGAATTGGACAGAACTGCCGCTATAGTAGACGGTCCGGCAACAGCCGGTGGCTCCGACCAATGAACAGCTAATGTCATCCATACAAAAATTGTCTTTTGAACACATTGGTGGGTGGCACGGGTGAAGATTCGTACGGGAAGGGCATGAACAACTTGGTTTTTCGGAAGAAGGTCAAAAGGAATGAAGGAAAACTAGGGAGAGAGTGTGTGCAGTTTTTGGAGGAGATGAAGGGGAGAAGAGAGTGAAGTGAGGCTGAAGTCAAGGCCTCATCAAGGCCAATTAATGGCTTGCCCAACTCCCTAAGCAAATGATATCATCTTCTCTCTCTTTTTTTGTCCTTTCTTCAAAATATTTAGAGGCAAAATGGTTATTTCCATCTTACACATTTCTCAAACTGCCATTGGGCTGAAAATGAAGGACAGGCCTAAGAAATGGGCTAAAAAATGAATAGGAATGGGCTCGGGAATTGGTCGAGCTCGAAACGGCTCAAGGTTATACAACGGGCTCGGAAGGGTAAATGGTCGGTTTGGTCCAACGGGCTCACTCGCTTGCCTCAGGTCTACCACAGTGGTTGGTCCACCTTGGGCATAAGGCTCACACTTTTCTTGCTCGGCCCACGTTCTCGTAGGCTCGTTTTCTCGGTCTAAAAGTCCCTTTTTCCGAAAACTCGGCTAAACTGGCACTATCAACTGTCGACGAAGCATTGTCCAAAAGTCCGTCCTGGATGTTCCCGAAAATTCGAAGTCCAATACTAGATTCTCATGCCTTGTCAATTTCGCCCCAAATGCCATTTTGGTATAACTCAGACTAATAGGCGGTTTTGAGGATTCACGCATAATCGACTCGTGCCAAACCACGTTCAAAACTTCTCATCACATGGACGTCCTTCACTACATGAAATTGCAAAGAATAGATTCTTATTTCAAATTACACAACTACCAAGGATCGACATAGAGTCGCTCGTGGGCTCAATAATAGTAAACAGAATCACCCGTCGTCCCATTATGTTATATTCGCAAATCGACTTCTATTCGTCATTGGAATCGGCCTGCATATCTACAGGATCGTCTTTATGCAAGTCTCATGATCGAGTTGTTTTCTTAGATCAAGTTCTTTAGTCGCACGAGTTCTATTCTCATTAACATTTTCCCTCAAGGTCAGTATCTCGAGAGTGATTAGTTCCGAGTGAGATCAACCAACAATGCATCGACGAAATTCACGTTCATTCATCCCTCAAAGGGCTCAAATTTCATGATGTTACATGTCGTGCTCATAACAAAATAAGGAATGCACATCATTGCAAACACATCTCCTAATTTTTTTTGGGTAACTAATTCTCTTAGCACACATTCAAAATAAGGTGCAAAGTTAATGATATTTATCCAAGTGAGATTAGTAAAGTATTTCCCTATATTGATGGACATTTGAGAGAAAATTAAAGGAGACAATTTATTTTAACAAAAGACAACTCAAAATTTTGATCAATATTTATTAGAGCAATAAAAAGATAGCGCCAAGAGCGATCGAGATTGCTTCATAGTTTCATGCCTCGCTCCCAAAGTGCACGAGGTGGGGATTCAACGGAATGCGGATTAATGTGGAGCTAAGTGTGGCGAAAAATAAAACAACTTGCAAGAAAGATGTAAATTGCATTGAAATGGTAAATTTCAAGGAAAATAAAATGGTGCAGTAAAAAGTAAATATAAATAGAGATTATGGATTTGTTTGATTGTGGAAAGAGAGAG
The DNA here is from genome assembly GCA_014858505.1 of Corymbia citriodora subsp. variegata. NCBI lineage: Eukaryota > Viridiplantae > Streptophyta > Magnoliopsida > Myrtales > Myrtaceae > Corymbia > Corymbia citriodora. The sequence continues at coordinate 7,579,818 of CM026414.1, forward strand.
CTTTACAATTTCAAAAACATTGATACTTACAAATCAAATACTAAGAATAACCATTTCACCTCTTTTGCAACTTCCAAGTTCAAAGACGAATGCTACCACGTGCAAACTAATCATGAGCTCTTCCTAGTTACTTCCCCCAACTTACCTGTACATTTGCCTTATTTGTTGTTTCCACTTTCTCTGCTTTTTTGTTCCCTTCTCATGAAAATTGGATTAGCATCTAATGTACTTAACTATATTTGGGGATGATAACTAAGATTTCGAAATTGTTAAATTTTCATCACAGGTGTAGCTTCTCTCTCTCTTAGGGTTTGTGATTTTTCTTTAATTTCCTAGTAATTTATCTTGGTCAACAAAAGAGTTCCATCTCATCTTTAGTTCACCCGATCAACCTAAATGTGGCATTAATGGTCGATACTTCAGCACCTTTGCAATTTTAACAGGACTAACTCACTTTGAAAAAAGAAAATATCAATTAGAGACCATATTGAGAAAAAAGAAAGTACATGGACAATATTGAACAAATTGAAAAAGGAAAAGCACTAACCATTTCGTTATCCCTAAACTTTTCACACAAGTTTTATGAAAAGATTTTTCTAGAGACTTTGTTATACACAAGTGTATTGCTCCAAGTTCTCTTCCTACGATAGTGAGTGATATGAAACTTTCCAATTCAGTAATTGGAAGTCATTAGTTTGAATTCTACCAATTACATACAAACCACTTTAAGCTAAAGCCACTTGCATAGGCGAAATGCTTGAACTCAATAAGTTCATGATGCGTGTAGGTTATTTCATAGACCTTTATATAATTAGATCTGCATGTTTGCATTACCTAAATTATCAATAGAAAACTGATCAATCACAACTTTAAAGTCATCTATCACAAGATAAAAAAAAAAAAAAACTTACCTACACATCCCAAACAATTAAATCACTTATTAAAATCATCAAGCACGAATTAGAAATCTTCAATTATGAATGATTTCATGTTAACAATCGATGTAAAATGTAAACCTCACGGTCCTACCCATTGCTTAGCTCTTCGCTGTCCACAGTGACTCGGAGTCAAATCAGACATTGACCTTGCCAAGCTTATTCCCACAAAAATTTCAGACATCTTGTGCAACTTTTATAAATTTCTTGATTAATCTATTATCTTCAAAACATATTACTCAACATCTTGTGAAAAGTGCTAGCAAAACAAATAATTACATGGATTTTAAACAGTAGCATCATGTAAAAATTAATTGCCGCTACGAGCACTTTGACTCCAATATAAGTTCCACAATACAATTTTTTTAGCCAATGACCCAAGTGCTGATCAAATTCAAAAGGTCTACTAGCAAAGACCCATTATTTGAGAAGGTCTACAGGCAAAAAAACTAATTGGCGACCATATGTCTTTCAATCAGACTTTTTGATTGCAAGTTGTGATGTGTCGATAAAGTTGTAGTTTTTTGTCGCCTTGTTTCATTTGTCTTTGTACGATCTGCAATTATTCATCTGTGCTACCCTCAGCCAAAATCGCAGTCATGAATTCTGTCTTCATCAGGTTGGACACAAAATGTCTTCACTTTAATTTATGTGGCCACGTGATCCAATTAATACGTTAAAGTCTACGAGGTGGGACATTCTCATACCGCCTAGTGTTAAAAAGCTCAGGGCGGCACTACGTGAGAGCAATTCTCCAGCGAGTTGGTCACTTTTCAACGAGTGCGAATGATCTTGTAACGGACAATTATCAAAAAAAAAAAAACTCCCAGACTTATTATAGTTGTGTCAATTTAATTTTAATATTTTAATTATGTTAATTTAGTTATTGACATTTTTTATATTTTATCAATTAAGTTGATTCAGTCAATTTTGATAAAAAAATCATTAATGTAGATATCAACCATTCATTATAATATAACCGATGTTAATGTGTACATTTTTTTATAACATTTTCAAAACTTTACTTTTTTTTGGAATTGAGGACAAGCCAGGGTCATTGGCCAACCCTCACCAGCTAATAATACCTCACTTCAAAAATTATCCTCAGCAAGTCCTTCAAATATTTGAATCTTGTTATTCTTTCCAGTTTCTCCATTACTAACTGTTTAGTCCCCCAAATGCCACCCCCATTTCACTCCACATTAGAATATCACTAACTTCCCCGTTTCATGGACATCTGCAATGTAGCACGCATTCACGGAGCTCAAGAATTGGTCACAACTCTCTAATCAGTGATTGGTCTCCAGAGAAGATACTCCAACAGCAGCCTTCTCATCATTTTTCTCACGCGCAAGTTTTATCAAATAACATATGGGACTATTTGTTGAAAGTCATGGAGATCAAGATTCAATCTTCAAAAGCTGTCCAACTTCAACCATGTGCCCCTGCATGTCGCTAACCAAATGCTTCTTAATCTCGCGTTACCCCTTATTCTTCCGAAATACTGAATTCTGATGGTGTTTTGCAATTGCCGGGAAATCGATTAGATCAAAAATTGGCTACTCCCATGCAAAGGAAGTTGCACTCAGTCTCTTTCATCACTATGACACTAGCATTCTCTATTAGCATGATCCCATTAGTGGTTTCTGCATGTAGATGCTGGAGGATTTCTATACCCGGAGTTCGTCATCAACCTATATCACAGACGCTTCTTTTGGCAAATATAATGGAACTTCTTCTCTTATCAGTCATCTGGTTCTTTTGTCACAATAGTAAAATCGGGTACCTATACTTTGTTATTTTCCCCTTCCAGAGATATGTGCGTTGTAAGGCCAACTTTTGAGGTAGATACCAAACATGCTTTGGCAGAACTCTGCAAAGGCCAGGCTTTGACGTCATGTGGCAGCAAAATCATCAAGGTTTGTTTGTCTCGAATGCTTATTGCTTTCGGTATTCAAGATACTGCATTGAACCCTGCTATACTATGTTCCCCATCACCGAAATTTTTCTTGTTTGTGTTATTGTTCTTTCATGAGGAGAGTTTTGGTAATTGCAAAGGAAGAATGTCCCAGATTGCGTGGTCATTATCATTTCCAGCAAACCACCAGTGTTGCCTAGTACACAGATTAATTTCTATTAGCTTGTGCTCTTGTAAAGAGTTGAGAAACAAAATCATTCACAGAGTCATCGATCAACTCAAAATGTTTTCAACAAAAATTCATGCATCATTAAAATCACCAACTATTACAAAATAGGACCAAACTAAATCAAATCCGAATCAGACCATGAACTGATGTATCATAACTCTTTTATTCTAATCGATTTGCAAATGTCTGTCGAATCTTTCAGGTTAAACATTCTTCTTGCTATGAAAAATGCAAGCGCTAGAAAAACTCCATACTCCATACATAGAGATCTAGTGACTGGTCCTCTTATGATCTTGGGGACTCACATCCAATATGGAGATGTAATGGGAAGTCGTTTATAATGGTGGAGAGAGAGAGAGCATGACGAAGTGTCAGGAACAGTTCATGTGCTTCGCTTGACTCAGGCGTTGACTTAGGCATGTGTTTGTGTTTTAGATCGAATCCTGAGGAAAGGAATTGAGTCTTGGGGGCAAGTTCTTGGAATTTACTGCTGAGAAAGGACAGACGTGGGAAGGAATGGATAAGGATAATTATTATAATATATTGATTGGGGGAATTTGGGAATATCGACCCATTGTAATCATGACTTGGAAAAAATCTGAAAAATCTTTTTAGACTTGAATAATTTCAGCTTATATCTTCTTCTTTTTTGCGAAAAGTCTATATAATAAAAAAAGAAGGGTTATTTTAAATATAATTAATTTTAGTAACCGATTTCTTTGGGGGTTGCGAAAAGTGTATTTGCATATTTAATGTTTTGGAATTTTGGTTTTTCATTTAATGTAATGGAACCTTTGAATCAAAGAGGATATACACCTATAATAAAGTTAAAAATTGGAAAAAGTCAATCTACTGGTGAAAGGATACTGCCTTTTAGCACGATTGTGATTTTGGGGGGGAGGGAATGTAGCTTGCCTTTTACCAAGTGCGCCTTGACGGATGAAAGGGATGAAAGGGAAAAATAGCAACGATCTTGTAAAGTCCTCACAAACATGGACCCTTTAATTGGGATGAGAAGGATCTCAGTCATCGAAATAGAACCAGTTTCCATCCAATTATCTACTTTGATAGGATCTTGATAAATATGCTAGAGGTTATCTGCGTACTAGGAATTATTTGAATATGAATTTCAAGACAATGCACTTGCCACATCTTTAAATATGCAAATCATAACCACCGAGGGTTGCCTAGTGGCCACTCTTCTCACATGTGAAGGGAGAGGTGGGGAGTTCGATTTCTCATTTCCTCGGACGAGGCTGGGGATGGAGACGTTTAGTTTCAAGTGTAGAGTTTGACTCTCATATACTGTCTCTTCGCAAGACAAAAGTCTAAGAGTAAATTGTGAGTTAAAATAGGACGGACAAACAAACAAACAAAAAAAGGCAAACCATGACTTCGGCGATTTTCCTAGGCAATATCGCTATGACTATTACCCTGTGAAAAGGTCTAAGGAAAAGGAATGTGCTTCGATCCGCTAGCACTAGAGAGCAAGCAAATTACCACGAATGCTGTGGACCAAAGAGCCGTGCAGAAACTCTAGGGAGAAATTCATTTTCGAATTGGAAGCAATCTGCCAACTAAAACATCCTGATCCTAGAGTTTAAGATTCTAGCAAATTCATCATGATTTTCTTTTAAAGGCCTTTGATTGGACAATATTAAAGTGAGTAAGGCATTGATCACCAACATATTATATATGCAATCGCATGGTTTGGATTTAGGTTCGACTTAACGAAGGAATACTCGAATATAAAATTAAAAATGCATGAAATGTGGTAAGATTTTTTAATAGGCAAAAGACATAAGGACGAAAGAGGATTTATTATCACATTCATACATATTAACTCGAGATTATCTTTCCAATCGAGTGATTTCAATTATTGTAATATCTAAACATGTCTTTCCATGGGGACAATTGCTAGATGTGTGATGTCGCGTATAGCTCTTATAATTGTTAAGATTCTTTAATCTGTTGATTTTATAAGTCATGTCACGTGTGAAAGCATGAAAATAAATATATATCATTGGAGAGCATCAAGCTTAAGATTGGGTTGAGTGATCCAATCATATTCGTGCACTTGCTGAGAGTGTAATTCGAACTATTGTGCCTATGGCAAAACAATTCATTAATACAACAAAACATAATTAAAGACTTCTCTAGTCACACATTATCATGGGACACAATTTTTCGAATATATATAATCTCCTTTTAGCCTTTAGGAAAACAGAATGTTAAGGTATCAAGCGGATGCTCTTATTGTCTTGACTAGGTAGATATCTATTTATGTATTTACATATTGACTAACGACTTTGCCAATGTCCAACTTTATTAGTACTGGCTATGGGGTTAAGAATCTGTACAAAACCAGCATTTGAGACACCGACATTAAACTTCCGTGGTCTAATGCTCTCGGGGATTGATGAGTTTAATTGCATGCATTGGATGAGGAAGGGAACTAAGGGATCAATAGCACAAACATGATCCTTTAACTATTAATAAATTGTTTTTTAACTCCTAAACTATATCAATATATTCAAAAGTTCAAATGACCATATTAAATATTATACTAAAGTCTAGAGATCATATCGAATACATTAAATGTTATTCCCCCGATTGGATCAAATTACTTTAATCATATTGACCAAGTTAGAAACTCAATGATAATAATAGCGTGTTAGACCAAAATTGAGGAGTCATTCACGTAAATTTTTCTTTTAGCTAACCATCCCCTCTACGTAGTGATGGAGAGTCAAATCCAGACATTGACCTCATCCATCAAATTAAAATGCTATTCCCTTGTTGAATCAAAATTCCTGAATTATATTGAACAAAATAAAAATCCAGTGATAATATTGCACGTTAGACCAAAATCGATAAGTCATTCGTGTCAATTTTTGTTTTTTGCTAACCGTTCCCTCTATGCAACGATGGAGAGTCAAATCCAAACATTGACCTCATCCATCAAATTAAAATGTTATTTCCCATTAAAAAAAGTCCATGAACCACATTATATAAGTTAAAAATTTAATAATGATAGTACATGATAAACCAAAATTGAGGAGTCATTCGTTTCTATTTTTCTTTTGTTGACCCTTCCCTCTGCACAGCGATGGATAGTCAAACACATTGACCTTATCCGTCGAAGTATTCAAAGACCCCATCCATGGTCAAGCGTCAAGGTCATCCAAGCTTTTTCCCTGAGATTTCCCCAAAGACTGCAGACCCAGCACGTCCTCAATACATTTCCGGGTCAATCCATCAGTTTCTCTCCCATTCCCCTCGTCTAACTTTCTTCTCCTCTCCTCTCCCTCACCCCCAACGAAGGGGATACCAGCAAGCATCCTGGTCCTGGTCATCCTAACGGATAAACAGAAGATGGGAACGTCCAACGTGCGTCATTTACCTAATACCGCGACGAATAGCGCTGGTATCTCTCTATATATAGCAACAAACTACACCAAGAACCCCAGGACACGCGCAAAGCTTCGGTCTTGATTCGGTTGCGATACGGTTCTTGGCCTTCCAAAAAGGAAACAGCTTTTTACGTCCCTTAGCTAGGCGCGCGGTCGTTCCGACGTGGGTTCGTTTCGTGGGTTCGGACAAGGACCGTCATCGAGAGGTTACAACCGACCCCATGCGGTTTGTCGTTTCTGTCTACTATATAAAGGGCAGAGAGAGGGTGGTTGCAACAATTTTCACCAGAAGCAGCATCTGTGGAAGACAGGGGTTTTCAGAGAGAGACGGGAAGAGAGGGATTGTGGGTGTGAACCGAATCCGCGAAGGCGGTGAAATTGGAAGTGTCCGAGAGGAAGAGAGGGAGAGAGAGAATGGGGGGTTGCTTTTCGGATGTGAAAGGAGGTCAATAAGCAGTAGGGGGGACCCGACGGTGGACCATGCGAGGCGTAGGAGGAGGAGGAGGAGGCAACAATGGCGGGCACAACGACGCAGTTGACCACTTCTTTCGAGCTCGCGGTCATCCGCTCTCTTCTCTCAAATTGAGGTTTGTGCCATGTGATCACGCCCGCTTTTTTCACTGCAAAATCATTTTTTTTTGTCAGACCTGAGTCAATGTTGTCACTTGTCAGTACTTCATTCTTGTTGTTTCGAGCGAACCAAAGATGTGGCCAGAAAAAACCCCGTCTTTCGGAGAAGCATTCTTGTTCGCAGGAAGACTGAGAAGCATTCTTCACAATGTGGATTCTTGCTCAAACCTTGCTTTTTGAACGAATTGATGTTAAATTTTGCGCGTAACTTGAAGAACTCCTGATTATGCGGTCCGAACATGGTCGTCTACTTGGAGTTTTCTTCTTGTTTTCCTCATTAGGCTCGACTTCAGTAAATTTCTTTTCTTTTCTTCGAACCTGAGTTTTAGTCTGCCTCTTGAGATGTGGCCTTTTGGAACTCATACCAATGACAAGAATTACATGCCGCAACAAATTTAGTCTGAATTCAGCCCTTTTTCTTAAAAAGAGCTGCTAAATGAACACAATAGTTTAACTAAGCCTTGCACTTATACACAATTCAATTGTTCATTCTGCAAAAACAGTATTTAACTATCTGAATTGTGTGTGGTCTTATGAAATTTAAATTTGCAGTTGCTGATTAAGCATAGCAGGGAGGGAGCTAGTACAAATTAAGCATATGAACTTTCCAACAACAAACTTCTTGCATTGCATTTGGCATTCTACATGAGTATCAATCTTGAAATATAATGCCCACAAGTTGTATGATGTGCTTTATTTTCTTTGCTGCAGTTATCTTTATCTGCTTCAAAATTACCTAATCGAGACATCATGTCAAAGGTGAGAAACTTCATTAGCATTTTCAACAGACTTGGGTATATACTGAAGATGAATCATCAAACTAATCAACAAATGACAACAAAATCATTCAAATTCATGCAGAAGAGAATTCACTGCAGCGTCCAGCTCATTAAGCTCGCAAGATTTACAAATTACCCACTCCAATAATACCCAAACATGTCCCAATAACTAGCAAATCAAGCATACATTGTCACCTTATCGTGGGTAATCAAAAGAACACTCAAATGAGTAGTAAAACAGCACACCTTGTGATTAAAACGGCGAAGTCAGCAAAATCCAGAACAAAATCAAAACATTAAAGGCTGAAATTCATGATTCTTTACTAAGTTATGGACTCGAAACATATCTTCCTGCAAGTGAGTATAGGCTTATGGGATCAAGATGAGAACAATTTGAAGTCAAATGAAGATCATCAATGCTTGTACAGTGGGCACATGTTTAATTTCAATATATTAAGGCATGCCAATATGATTATGTCTCTCAAAAATTAACATGGATTTCTTACCTCAACTCATATGACTAAGATAACACATAGACAGGTCTTAGCGACGGTTGTTTGAACAACTAATGGATATGGACCATTGGCATGACCACGAATCCAGCAAATTTAAGTCATGAACAGCATTTATAACCATGACTAGAACATGTTATAAACATACACCACATTCATAGCCAAGAAAGTAACATATTTTTGTTCAGCACTCACGGCCAAGAAATTTTGAACTTGTACAACAAACACAACAATGAATCCAATAAATTGGAGCCATTACAGTAAGAGTAGACATATTCAGCAACTCTAAAATGCAATGGGTGTACAAATTTAACAAAATAGCACATCCCAAAATAAATATAGTGCAAGCTCATGGTGACAACCGAGATAAAGCATCATGTACCTGCACGTACATCACAAGCATGATACAAATGATATCCCAACATGTCCATCGCATGTGAAGTGGAGTCTCAACCAAGCACAAAACAGAGTAGTAGTTAGTATGATCAAAGGGTAAGGTGTTGTACAAACAGGAATTCCTACCAATTGGCGAGGAACATAACATGAGAAATGCAGCTAAAAATTGCTAGAGAGGAATTGAGAAATCTGAGACCAAATAATAGACAACAATTGAGATAGCAATTTAAAGCTTTCGACAGAAGGCAAAACAGAACAATCTTATGATTTTCTCGGTTGGTGCGTTGTGTTCTTTGCTTCGCTTGGTTCCTCACGCGCGCACCGAGCTTTGGAGTGTGCATTGTGTTTGTTGCTGTGGATGAAATCTCCTACAGAGCGTGAAATCATCAGCTTAAAAGGAGTCTCCAACGCATTAGACGAGAGAAAGAAAGAGCATGAGAGAGAAGTTCGATTGGTGGTGGTGATGAGCGTCAGATGCTCTACTTCGTCATGGCCGAGGCTACGGTGGTCAGTGAGGAAGATGTGACAGTGGCTGCTAACTGATCGGAGATGGAAGAGGATTATCACCACCACCAATCTTGCTCAAGCAGTTATGTCAAAAGGCACTCGCAATCAAGGAAAATTTGTGCAAAAGGGAGATTCTACCCTAGACTTCCAGCATGCTATGTAAGCAACATCCAAGAAACTACTGAACATCTCTTCCTCCTGTGTCCCTGGACAAAGCAAAATTTGGGGAAACCCATCAATCAACATCAGATTGGCATTCACGGATTGACCAGCTTTGAGGCATGGCTAGTGAATCTTCAACACGCCTTAGTCTCGTTCGAACTCCTCTCTTCGTTACTCTAGCAGACCTGGAAAGCTCGCAACAATTTTGGGTTCAGAGCTCAAAATCCGAACCCCGAGTCCATCATGGACTCAGCCCCTAACGATGAGCAAGGTGGGTGATGGTCACTTCTTCGAGGACTCGAAAAAGAAGGGATATTACCTCTGGTTTGGACAGCGCTAGCTCTTAGCGAGCTCAAAAATCAACCCCTATGGGTCGTTCGTCCCAGATACAGGGGAAAGTGCCATAGCATTTGCGTGCCGTGACCACCGCGGAACACTAATCCGACGGTTGTGCCTGCTCAGTGACCGTCTCCTCGGCGATTCAAAGCTGAAGCAGTGGCGATTCTGGAAGACCCGAAATACTTTGTAAGCCTCATCGAAGTCAAGCTACGTGAATTGAAGTAATCAGATTGTGGATTTGATCATTAAAGCCCATCATAACAAAACCGTACCTTCGAATTGAGTCTCTTACCTCCCCAGCCTTTCGAATTTGCTGTGTTTTGAAGCAAATTTTATGTATTCTCAAACTACTTCTTAATGAGAATTTTATTAATTTAATCTAGGGAAAAGTTATAAACTTATTACATTAGTACCAATTCAGTCCTAAACTTTTCAATTGAACTAATTTAATCCTAAACCTTTGCACATTGGTACCAATTTAGTCCATCCGGCCAATTTTGGCCAACCAGCACTGACATGGACATGATCGACGCTAGTCGTCTGGTCAACACTAACGTGACAATTTAAAAAAAATTATTTTTTTATTTTTTTTAATTATTTTCTTCTTTTTCCTCTTCCTTATCTTTTTTTTCTCTTCTTCCCCCTTAGGCTTCCTCTCCATGTAGCCGCCAGTGAAGCTTGGAGCCTCGCCGACCGTCGACGAGTGTCACAGCCCTTGCCTAGCCTCACCCAGGGCTGCGGGGGAGGTGGCTTCACCTAAGGCCACGGGGGAGGCAACTTCACCTAGATTTGGGCGAGGCCAGACTCATTGCCACAGCCTTGCCACGGGCGAATGCCGCCCACGGCAAGCAAGGCCGTGGTGGTGAGCCTAGCCTTACCTAGATCTAGGCGAAGTCGCCTCGCCTGAGGCCTTGGGCGAGGTCAAATGAGGGCTACAACACTCGCCAATTGCGAGCTCTTCACGTCCCTTGCCTAGTGGCCAACGAGCTCTTCACGTCCCTTGCCTCGTGGCCAACGAGCTCTTCACATCCCTTGCCTAATGGCCGACAAGGCTCTGAGGAAAAAGAAAAATAAATTTTAAAATTTTAAAAAAATTAAAAAAAAAAAAACATTTTTTTAAAATTGCCATATTAGTGATGACGTTCCACATCAGTACCGACCGGCCAAAATAAGCCAAATGGATTGAATTGGTACCAATGCTTAGAGATATATAACTAAATTGATTTAATTGAAAAGTTTAGGACTGAATTGGTACCAATGCGATAGATTTAAAACTTTTTTAGCACTTTTCCCATTTCATCTATGATTGCATCTTCATCGAAAATTTCATTTAGGATTACTTTTAAGGGAATTGAAGCATATCACATTACATTTAAAAAGCATCAATTAGATTCTTATCTCCACATATCATAGTTCATTTTGTGGGAACTAATTCATTTAGCATTCATATAGTACCTTATGTTTTCATTTTTTTTTAAGGGGTGATTTAATTTGAAGAGTTTATATTGAGTTCCCATTTATAGCTCACGAGAGTCCTATCCTGAGTTTTCATAACACAGCTTAACAATCCATACGGCTGGGGATTCTTTATTTTTCTGCACCCTTTATTTATCAATATGGTTAATATATATTATTGCTTGTTTGTTTATTTTTTACTGCTCGAGCATTATGCATCGTCATCTCTCCCATATTAAAGGATTCAAGAAAACAAATATTGCATACTGCCGATCAAGCCGATGCACTTGGGCATCCGCCAAAACCTGAGCATCTAGTCATCCGCCAAAACCAAATGAAGGTGTTGTAGAAATACAATTCAAAAGGTGTGACGGAAACAAACCTCAAAAGGAGATTAGAGGAAGCGAGCCTATTGCCGATCAAACCAATGCACTGTTCTACCACCTCTTGAGAAATTGTATAATCAAATTTCTGAACACTGATAAAATTTCAAAGAGATTTGCAAATAGGCTCATATATTTATGAAGAAAAGATTTTGTAGGTTTTCAATTGTGATTTTCTTGTACCTGTTTTTTTTACGAGCACAAGCCATTGGAAATGTTGTCTAGTACACACTGCTTATATTTCGAGTCTATTATAATCCATGCTTTTTTTCTCTTTTGATTTAGATCTCGTTGTTGATACCTAAAATTTTGACGACATGTTTAATCATCATTTAATTGCATATAAAATTAAAGATTAATTTTTAACCCTAGCAAAAATAATTTCATTAAATTGCATAAGCATATAGATAATTAGGAACATGATGAGGGATAGATTTAAGTGAATGGTCTTGAGCTTAATTGAATTAACCGGACTCAATGGTAAAGATTAAATGTTTGTCCAAGCCCGTAAGAGAGTGTGAAGGCCGAAGTTCACAATTGATACCCGCGTGCGAGCTGAAAGTTCATATCAAGAAAACAATGCGGGAGACAGGTTAAAAGGAAGGTGATAATCGGCTGAATTGGAGGTGATCTTCGTGCATGTGGTCGATACTCCTGCCCTGAGGTAAGAAAGTGGCCTGGTTCTTCTTCTTCTTTGGTGCTGTTCTGGCCCTTTAACCAGGAGTTAAAGGAACTCTCCGGCGGCGACCACTACGCCTGAGCCTTGGTCGACAGCGCAGCGTTTTACCTCAACATGGTTTTCCAGGTCGGTTCCATTTTTGCTTTCCTTAGTCTTGAACCCGTTTTAACCCAAGGATTCTAGCTCGGAGGCGTCGCAAGGCGACCGTGCTAAGTCCGATATATCTAGAGCTCGCCCTCTGTTCGGTGTCGCAGAGCCGGGTAGGGCCACCTCTGGCGATCGAGCTCGCGCTCCTCTCTTCCCCGTTTGATGCTTTGTTTCGCCCTGTCTCGGTTCAACCGAGATCGTGACTCTTCGTTCCTCGTTCATTCTCACGTTGAATGCGAATAATTCGTCTCTGAGTTAGTCTTGAGTTTCGCTCGAGCATGGTGTGTTGATTGTTTGCCCGAATTCATGTCTTGAGTGAGTCCTTGGCCTCCCTTTCGGCGACGCCCTCCAAGTGTTTGGTGAAATGACTCTGAGGCGAGTCCGTCAGGATGGTGTCCGTTCCGGTTGATCCGAAGGCGCATTTGTGTGCCTTTTTGTATCATTCTTGTTTTGTTGGTCATTAAACACGATTTAAAAGGCTTTTACCCAGAAAGCCGAGGCTGCCCGAGTTGAGTCGTTATGTACCTGGCGACGGCCGGAGTTAATGACCAGTGACCGGCATGCTGGCGACGGACGATTTTCGAATTGGGTCGCCTAGGGCGAGGGTCTTTTTTTTGTCATCCGACGGTGGTGGTGACGGCAAGAGTCCGGCGTCATCGGAGAAGGAGTTTGGTCGGCCGTGGACGTCGCGCTCGCTGGTTCGTGACCGGCTTGAAAAGAGGCTGGACCCTAGGCGCTGGGTCATTGGAATGGGCTGGTTTTGGTTAAGTTCAAGGATCTTTGGGGCTCATTTTAGGCCACATGAGCATGGGCTTATCTAGTCTTTCTTGGACTGGGTCAAGCGAGTCAAAACTTTGGGCCAGGATTTAGCATTTGGTCGGACCAGTTGAGTTTTCTGGGCTTGCTCAGGTTTAGGGCTTTAGGGGCGTTGGGCTTCAAGCGGACCGGGCTCAACATAAGAGCCCGAACACGCTCCGTGACCCTGGTCAGGAAGCTCGGTGCGGGCCCGAGCGGATCCGGAGATCCGACCCAAGTTGACCATATCCCTGAATTGCCTTGCAGTTTAGCTAGTTAGCAAATGCCAATATTCATTTGAACAGCTGAAATTAACATTCGATTTTATGGGAAAAAAAAAAATAGGCACAGGCTCGAAAGTACAATAAGTAGACATTCAAATAAAGAAGGACAATAATGATTTCAGATCATTTGATCATCAAAGCCTTTTCTCCGGAGGCTTTCTACAAAATTTCAAGCACAGTTCGACTTCGATAAATTTCTGGGCCAATCCATCATTTTCTCTCTCGTTCCCTCGGCTGCTTTCCTCTCCTCTGAATCCCGCGGCTTCCTCAACAACGGTGAATCCACATACATACTGGTCAAGGTCATCATATTATGTAATGTCGAATGGGGTGAATCAACAACTAGTTGCGTGTCAAATCGGACTCTTTTATCTCCTTCTATGGCAACAAGCTTCACCAAGGGAATCCCAGAACACACACAAAGCTTCGAGCTTTGAGTCAATTCCGACACCATCCGTGGCCCCCCTAAAGGAAACCAAATTTCCGCCTCGTCGCTGTGTGCGTGATCGCTGGAAGTGGGCTCATTTCGTTCCAATAAGAACGTCGTACTTCGATCGAGGCGTGACAATCGACCCCACGCGCTAAAGGCACAGGGAGAGAGAAGTGGCAGACGAGGGGGTTTAGAGAGGCATTGTCGGTGTGAAGATGATGTGTTTCTTTTTCGGATGTGAGAGGAGGTCCACGAGCAGTATTCTTTTTCTTTTTCTTTTTCTTTTTATATATATTCGAGTATTTTCTTAATAATCAAATTATTCAATTCTTTTTTTATCGATTATACTTTATTTATATTCTAAATCTCACTCTCGGACTTTTATCATGTCTCTTTGCATAGTATGGAAATCGATACCCACACCTAAAATTAAATCTTTCTCACCCCAACTTCTCTTGAGAATTCTCCACCTTCCCCTTCTCATGATGAAGGGTGGTCGTTGAGACAAACTCCAATGATTAATCAAATTATTCAATTCAAGAACACTTACTTTGCAAACTACCACTAAAGATTTTTCATGACCCTAGTTCTTATTACATGCTTTTAAAACGATTAGTGTGCAATGGATTCCATACTGCTTATTTCCATTGCGCACGTCATTTGGCCAAGAAAGAAGGAAATTACTCACCGTTGGAAAGGTTAAAGATTGGAAAAGATAATCGAAAGACCAAAGTATGAGCTCCCAAACCATAAAATATAATCAACCACAAAGTAAATAGGAGTTGATCAGTCTTGATGTGGTTATTCTTGATGAGAAAGTGCGCGGGAGATGACACATTTCTCTATTCTTAATTATTTCATTTAGTAATTGAGTTTTGTTTAGTTTTGTTCTATTATTTAGAAAGAAACTTTATCGATTAATCGTGTTTGTCAATTAAATTGATGAAAGGGTGTGCTGAAAATGGAATTTATTATAAAGAACCTAGCCTAACTGTAGTCCATATTGCTCCATAAGAGACTTTTTTATTGATGGGAAAGCATGTAATTGTCAATACAAACAACATGAATAAATCATAAATCACAACATTTCTACTGTGAGATAAATAAAAAAAAATTACATAACTTACGAGATGGCGGACTCAATGCAATTGAGTAGCTCATGTTACTTGTGATTTTATTGAAAAGCTAATTAGCTGAAAGAAATGGCTAGCAAAAACAAGGCCATCATGCTCATAATAAAAAAAAAAATTGGAATCTCCTTTATGAATTGACAATAGATAAGCTATAATTAGACAACAAGAAGGTCCTAGTTATCGACCCCACAGAGCACATGGGCAACACATTCACTGGGAAAAAAAATAAAAGAAAAGAAAAATACGCTTAAGAAGACCATAACATCAATAAATAATCTGATCGGTTATGTGGATACTAGAAGTATCAGATAATCAAAATGAAAAACCAAAACAAACGAGGAGTAATGAGGAATTAAAAGGACAGTTGCAACTAATGGTAAATGCATAAGAAGATAGAAGTGAAATGCTGATGGATTGTCAAATGAGGAGGTCTTTCTTCAAGTTTTGGATGATGGTGGGTTATCACATCTCTTGACATACGGTAGAGAGTAGATCGAAAAGTGAATCCTCCCTCTCAAGTAGCCAAGGCCCCAATTCTGAGTACAAGAATGCTAACCGCCCCCACAGAATTAAAGACACGGCATGCTGCACATCCGACAACACCATCGAACTCAAGGAACCCTAGTGCAGGTTGACTGCCGATTATTCAAGGAAGTTGATGTGTACTCTAGTCAAAATCGTGTCAATTCTTACCAGACAATATGTATGGATGTTAAAGATATGGTGCTTTTACCCATTTGTGACGCAATCGCATAGGCATATAGAGACACAAGTGCAGTGGACACTTGAAAATAAAAGGAAAACTATCAGCACCTGCACAGAATATAACTTTACAACATTTTTCTATGGTTCATGTTTGATATGCTGGCAACTAGTAATTTTCTTGTTCAATTGATAGCTTTCTAAATTTGCATAACTATTCTCCCAGACTATTCTTCTTCTTCTTTTTAGAGTAAACTTTCAGCATTTTATATTAAAACTTGATTTTCTATCTTTTTATGCTAATGAAATTAATGACATGATAGCATGTGGTGTAGGCATGGTGTAAGCATTAATGGTTGATCTATGTTATTCGTGTCTTCAATGCCGGAGCATTACCGAATTACCTTATGACGGGAAGACTCATTTGTGTTGCAGAAAACACTTCTAGGAGAGTCTGTGTATGCGTATGTTGTGATATTTTCTTTTTGATTTGGGTGCTTCAACATGCGACAAATCTCATATGTCAAAATTTTTGCTATGGCACTTTAGCTCATGTCAAAACTAGCATTTATGCTGATGATCAATTTTTACGCAACGTGGGAAATCTAAACAAATATAGTTAAGTACAATAAGTGACTGATTCCAGGAGATTTTTGCTTGTTTGCATTCTCCCCAAATTTGAGCTTGTTTAAAGGTTTTTGAACTTTCATCAATGGATTCATGAAGAGTGATCCAATAGCAGTTGTGTACTTGTGGAATAGAAATGGGATGCTTGAGGAAGTTGGGAGGACAAAAGCTACATTAGATAGGTTGGATCCCACATGGATTGAAAAGATTTCTTTGGCACTGGTTATGGATCAGATTAAGATGCTCTCCTCTTTTCTTTCCTTTGATGTTCAAGTGTAGTAGGACAACACTTTTCCCAAGGTGCATTGGCTTTAGCTGTCTTGTAGTCTACATATTGGTTATGTCCGTGGAATTGTGGAAAAACAGAGTGAATGCATTGGGCGATCTTACGTTTGCATAGGGGTTTGAACGTTAAATGGAAATTGAGCAAAATGACCTGCAGTCACCCTTGCAATCATGCTTATTTGGGAAACTTATACTTGTCCATTGAAATGACTTGGGTTTCTATTCGCTTTTATGCCTTGGACCAAGAATTTCAAAGAGAAGCTAGTTGTGTGCTGTCTAGAACCTTTAACTTTCTACCGTGGAAGTTCCTAATTATGAGCCGTTCATTAATTTAGATATTTTTAAATATAGAGTTGTTAGACTTTATGGTATTATTGTCAACTATTCTAAAAATTTAAACTATTAGATGAAAATATTATTTATTATTTAAATATTTTGACAAAAGCAATTAAGAAATATACATATTGTTGTGCCCACGAGCATGAGAAATGTGCGTGGCGATGAAGGAATTATCACTTAGGCCCTTTAGATAATGTCCTTCCTTGTGTGAATCGAGGCTTGGGGGGAAGAAACGTTAGCCTCTATCCACGCGTTTGTTACAGAGAAAAAGGGAGACTTACGGGGAGCTCATATTTGTTGAGGGAAACATCACGGTTTATGGGACCCACAGCCGCACCATGATTGTTGCCGTGTTTCGTGCGTCCAGCAGTGGCAATTATTTATCTGGACGAGGTGAACAGAGCCATGTGATGGGTTCTGTCCTCGCCATTTCGAAATATTCCTTCCACATCGATCTGTGTGGCCACGTGGCTCATTTACAGACAAAATTAAGAAAATGAGGTTTCAAATTTTAGATCAAATCCTCAATCTGTCTCAAATTTTCTTATCTTAAAAAATTTCTAAATTTAAGTTTAATTTCAAATTTTTCTCAAACTTTTTTTATCTCAAAAAATCTTAAATTTTAGGTCCAATTCTAAATTTTCCCCGTATTTTATTTTGTAAAAAAAATCACCAACTTTTAATATATTTTCAATTCTACTTTAACATAACATTTCTACATCGATAATAAATACACATTAACAAAGAGACATGAAAAGTTATCTTCAAAATAAAAACCTTCTAGAATATAAAAGTTAGGAATGACTAATGGGGGCAAATTTAGAATTAGAGTAAAAATTGATTATTTTCTTTTTGACCAAAAAATTAGGGTAGAATTGATATTAGACCTAAAGTTTAAATTTTTTTTAGACAAAAGTAAAGTTTGGGATAAATTTAAAACTAGATCTAAAGTTTAGGTTTTTTTTTAAGATAAAAAAGTTAGGGTTTTTTTAGACAAAATAAATGTTCGCAGTAGATTTGGAATTAAATCCAAAGTTTATGACTTTTTCTGAGACAAAAAAAAGTTTGAGGTAGATTTAGGATTAGACCTAAAATTTGAGGTTTTTGAATTTTGCTGAGATAAAAAAAAATTAAGAGTAGAATTGAGATTAGAAAGTATAGGATTTTTTTAAAGGAATAAGCTCTAAGAAAATATATCCTTAAAGCCTACGGTGGGCATGGGGTTATTCTTGCCGATGAACCGGGGGAGATTGGAAAAGGTGAGGGTTGAAGAAGTAATTTCGCCTCACTTAAGATTTCGTATATAACAAGAAGCCCGTATGGTTCGTCCGGACGCCCTTCCGACATCGGGCACAGCTTTGATCTCCTCCAAGACAGCTCATTCTCCGATGCCAAACCTGTTGCGCGCCTCCCACCTTCGTTTTGTTTGGTCTTTTGTCAAAGGGCGGTCCCTCGCAATTATTTCATCTAGGCCAACAGGACCACGCGATGAGTTCCCATCAGATCACACCTCTTTTGGCGACTCGGACCCACTTTGATATTCTTCCCAAACACATTCCCACTGTGGTAATTTCATTTTTGGATTACTCCACCGCAAAAGAGAAAAGAACAACATTGGGACCCTTCACACCTGACTTTTTTCAAAACCATCATCACGTTGTTTCTTTTTACTCAAATTAGATCGGTGCAAACGATTGGACCAAGTGGAATCACATTCCGGCCCGGTACGATTCTCAAAACATTACCTTCGGCTAGAGACCGGACCGGTTGATTTCTAATTCCCCGATTCTTTCCTTGAGAGGAGGGCACGCGCAAATCTTTACAAGGGGGCCTCAACATTGATTCGTGTGTCCATACAGAAAAATCTCTTTACCCTATGAGCTCGCTCTTAATTTAAAGAAAATTTTGCTAACTCTATTCAATGGGTAGTGTAAGCATATATGTAGATTATACCAATGGAGATTTGGACATCTTTGCTCTAAAATTATTTTGTCATTTATTCATAGATTGTGCTATATAGGACAATCGGCGTATACATTAGTTATTTTCAATTTAAATTAGTCGAATAAATTAAATTGATATTGAAGAAGAGGGAAAAGGGACTCTTATGGGAGCTCATTAGTCAAAACATGTCCATAGTAGATGATGGAAAGGGGTTGAGGAAAATGTCACAGTTTACGATATGGACGATTGGTTTTTGGTTCAATGCGATTAGATTGTTTAATCCTAAGATCGGGAGCTGAGCGGTCCGCTCTAGTCTTGATAGAATCGGCCATTTTATTTTTTTCATTAAAGAGGGGTAGTGTAAAATGAGAGAATAAAAAATTTTAAGATATTGACATAAGCGACGATTAGTGAAGAATTATTATGAGGTAACTTATGATGACAATGAATAATATAATATTTAGTTTATATTTTATTAATTTTTTAAAAAAAATAATAAAAAATATATCATCCATCCGATCTTTTTTGAAATCAGAAATTCGACTTTACTTTTAGGAATAAAAAATCAAACTAACACTCATAAGAATCGGATCGGACCGATTCGGTATGGGCTGTCCTGGTTGGGACAGCCCCTTTTTTTTTTAACCTCTAGTCCATGAGATCCACGCCACACCATAGTCATTGCCGTGTTTCGTTCGTCATTGTTCCACGGGCACTTGCAATTATTTACCTTGACAAGGTGAACAGAATCACGTGATGAGTTCTGACCCCATCATTTCGAAATGCCCTTTTTACATGAATTTGTGTGGCCATGTGGTCCGATGGCAAAAGAGAAGTGAGAAAATATCCTTAAAGTCTACAGTGGGGGGTATTTTTGCCAATTAACGGGAGGGAATCGTTTCGGTGGCATTGGTCAAAAAGTGAGGGTTGAACGAAGTGAACTTGCCTCGTTAAATAAACGCAACCCTCACAAGATTTCGTATATACCAAGCAGATCTGATTCATCCTTTGGAGCGAGAGAAAAAGTAGAGCTTTGTTCAAGTGACATGGGCTTATGCTTGAAGAGGAGAAACTGCATCGGTAAGAAACAGCATGACGATCCCTATAAATCATTGAGATGCTCGTTCTTGTTCTAAGATGTTTGCTTTGATAACTGCAGGTTGAGGCGTGAAAGTAATCCTCCGATTATATTGCCTTTCGACATGCGGACACAACTTAATCTACTCTGAGGTAAATGCAAAATCCATTACAGTAATTTTGTCTTTGCATTATTGCTTCAGAAAAGCCCCCTCCTTCATTCTTGAGTTATTATAATTGATGGGATGAAAACATTTTGAGTTTTATGTTGGACACCTTTCATCCTTTGAAGCATACAACACATTTCATATGAAATTCACACATCATTTTTTCAAAATTATTGTCGGACATATTGCTTCTTTTTCCTAATACGTTCTTTTTACTTGAAACCCATTCATGTGAATAATCGGTCTGACTAGACGCCATGGAATTGTATATTGGCCCTCACTCTAGTATGGTTCTCAAATCGTTACCTTTAACCAGAGACATTGGGATGATTTGACTATAAAATCATAGTTTTTTTTTTCTTAAAAAGATAGATAGGTGAAATTTTTTAAATAATAAACATAAATTGTGAAGAGAAAAGATGAGATGGAAAAAAGGCAGGATAAATTAGTGATTGACCTTGTTTTTTTCTTTCATAAATTAATGTTTTGGTCAATTGATTATCAAAGACATGTATTAAACAAAAAAAGAATTGGAAATAGTTCTGCCTTTTTTTTTATCATAAAGTTATAAAATCTAAAATTTTAGTTGCCGCAATATTATCTTTTAATTTAGAATTTCTCACATTAAAAGGTAACCAATTTTAAATTCCTTTTTAATATATAGAGGACATGGCATTTGCTATGTGCTAAATAGTATTTTTAGTCCCTCACATAAAAAACGTTAAGTGGCCTTGGAATTCCACGTCAACCACTTCTCCTCTCTCTCTCTGGAACGCTTAACCCGACCCAAGCTCATCGCCTTCTTCAAGCATCAACTATATGATATCTAATTTTACAGGGAGTTATGATATCTAAAATTTTATTTGCTGCAACATTGTCTTTTAATTTAGAATTACCCACTCCCTACCCTTCGTCGCCTTTCTACTCCCCCCAGCTCCTCCTCCACCCTCTGCGTCGTTGACGAGCTCCTCCCCCCTCGGGCCTTTCCATGATCCGTACCCTTCTCGCCTCCTCCTCCACCTCAGACTACGCCACCACTTCCTC
>CM026414.1:7610498-7672160 GCA_014858505.1 Corymbia citriodora subsp. variegata
AATTACAAGTATTTTGTGGGACTTGAATTATTTTATTGAAACAATCAGCTATAGCATGATTCTTAAATAAATATTGTTGAGTATAATTATAGTTTATACTTATTTTTGGGATGATTGAGTATTATTGGGGAATACTTGATTGTTGTAGTCGTGAGGACACGTATTTATCTATTAATTGATACGTGTGTTTATTTATTATTAAATATCGACACGTGGTTGGGTATCGGAGTATCGTGATGTTGATTGGTCGGAATTGATTGACAGACTGTGATTTGAATTGTTGGTTGTTCCCAAGAGTTAGGGAATGTGTATGATTGAATGCTGATTGAAAATTGGATTTTGGAAATTGTCGAGTGAGATCGCATGACATATTGCGTGGGTTATCTGAAATGGTCTGAAATGGCATGTCGCATGAGTACGAGCGTATGAGCGGTGTTGCATTCACGACCAAGCAAAAGCAAAGACAAGAATGAACTGTTTGCTGATGTGTTGCATGGTCAGATTAAAGTTGATAGCCCGGTTGAGCCGGATGACCGCCAATCCTTCGGGGTTGTGCCGTGACCATTGGGTCGCCTGACAGTGGTCAGATGCGGAGTCGCGGTTGAGGCCGGGCCCATGCTCCTTATGGAATGCCATCGGTGGGGAATAGCCCATGACGTCGCCGTGCCTCACGGGGGAGGACGATGCCTGGTTTACGACTAGTTGACCGCCAACCATAAGGTTGTGCCGTGACCTAGAGGGTCGTAATAATCGGAGCATATGTGTGGGTATGAGACATGAGAAAGTGGTGTGAGATGCTCTGATTATTCGCATGCTCTTAATGTCGTGATGATTGAATTAATAGTTTCTGCAAGTTGCGTGTGCCAAGGCCAGGTAGGGTCGTCTGTGATTGCGAGTGTTAACTATTAATAATTGCATATGAGCCTTGGTCTAAGCGTGCGTCTGTTAATAGTCGATTGGGTGTTATTCTATTGTTGAATTGTTGGCGATAGAGACATTGCACGTTAGGGCGCACTCGAGGCGAGTAGGTCTTCTAACCGAGGCTTAGGATTTTGACTTGCTGAGATTTATCTCACTGGTTATTGAATAACCATTGTCAGGTCCTTAGGATGGAGGATCGACGCGTGTTTCAACTCGTGGCTGTTTATGAAGGGAGTAGATTAACCTTGGCTTGTTGGTTTCATTGGCTCAATAGGAAGATGCCCGTGGTAAGGGCTTGTACTTGTAAACTTCCTAAGGTTAATCAGTAGATAAATAAAGCGGCACTTTGGAATGTGTTCTTATTGAGTTTTCTTGCTATCCTTATTTTTGTAATTGACCGGGGATTGTGTTTCGCTTCCGCTTGCGTTTAATCAAAAGATAAAAATAACGGTCGGCGACGGATCCTGGGGAGTCGCAAATCAAATGACCGCAAGAGAACAGGGGTTGCCGCGTGCTCGAGGGTCGGGGTGTGACAAATGTCGCGAGGCCTCGTCCAACCCGTCCATGAATATCTCTGCAGATAGATAATTTTTTAATAAAAAATATGATAAAGGGAATTCAAAATGCTTTTATGTGACACCGCGATGCCTCGTCTAACTTGTTTGTGAACATCTTCGCAGACAGATAATACTCCATCCTCTAAAGTTTTGCATCGGCCGCGAAAGAAAAGCAAATCATATGGAAGATGGGAAGAGAGAGAGAGAGATTGATGGGCGCCGACTTGAGGGGCGATAACGACGAACCCGTGAGATGAGACATGCTAGATGAGTTGCGAATATAAGGAGTTGTAGAGGAAATAGCTTGGGTAGGTGTGTTTGGGTTGAAGCCTTTAATGTGTTTGGATCGAAACAATGTTCCGACTCTAATTTGACCCAAAACATGTATTCCATTTGTATTTATAATTATTACTCAAATAGTATTAAGACCCGAAACATGTACCATACTTATTTCGTGTTCGGGTCGTGTTCGGGTCATATTTGAGTTAGGTTGAATGGGATTTTTTGACACCTCTAGCGTAGTATGGGATGGGCCAAATTAGAGAATACCTCAACTGTGCTCATCCAAGGATGTTCGGGTAGCAGTGCGTTCCCTCCATGCTACAAGTTATGGATTGAGCCTTTTTCCTTTTCCCCATATCTGAGAATAGTATGTTCATAATGTTTGCCAGGTACATGTGAGTGAGTGTGTGACTGTAAGTATAGCAAATGTTGACGATATAATGCACAAAAAATGTAAACATTAGTGTAAGGTAATTTTAAATCCCTGTAAATGACATGAATGAAGCAGCTAGTTCAATATATTCACCTCTTGAAATGCGCTTCCATCTTGGGCGTCATGGTGTTCGTTAACACGGAATAACAAGACTCGCAACTCGGCCAATGAATGATGACCAACCTATGACAAACTAAACGGAATTTTTTCAACGGAAAATGCTCGCTTGACCGTCCGCCGGAACGGTCAAAGGCCAGGCACATATCTCCATGTTTCGGTCTTCTCATTTTTTTGACTTTTATGTTCCTTATTTAGAAGAAATAGTATTATCCACATGAAAAAGCCAAAAACCAACCTACGTCGGAGTATCAACATATTCCAATTCATAACAATTAATTGAAAGACGATATTAAAACATAGTAATACACAACTCTAATGAATAACTCAACTAAACCATGTTTAAGGCATACGTTCATCCTTTTTGTTACGCGTATTATCTTGCATGCAAACTTTAGAATTTCGTTCCAAACAACCTATTCTTCAAATATGATTTTTGTCAAACCCCACAGCTCCACAATGTCTTAAACTGTCATTTACACAAAACCACAGCCAAATATCTCCTCAATCGAACCTCGTAGTTCAGAGTCGCCCTAAGTTTGAACTTGTGCCCTAAATCAGAAAATTACTCCAATTAGATGAATGATCGGCTTGAATACTCACCAGGCATTGAAACTTGTGGTTGATTCCGATTGTCGATTTGTACAAATCGTGAACGCGTGAACTTTCTCTCCACGAACGAGCGGCTTCTCTTTTCTTCGATGGTTCTGCCCCTTGCTGACCTCTTTCATTTGTACGCTTCAATCGTGTTGAAGAAGAAAGAAGTGAGTTGGGCTTGGCCTGCGCTTTACAATGGGCTGGCTTATAAATATCTATTAGTTTAGCCCACATATTATAGATCAAAAACAAAAGTTCTGGTTAAAATCAGTTGATATCCTATTTGCTGATAAATCATAACGAAATCCCCCGAATCTCTGGGAATAACGAACGAGCTCTATCTCTAGAACAGCCATGAAATTCTGACGAAATTAGCTACGGTTTTTATCCACAACTCTTGGTGCTCGTTAAAAGGCCAGAGTCTTCAAGATCAAGTTAAGGGTCAACTTAATTTTCGTAACTTATTAGAGAGTTCATGTCTTGACTTGGAATAGTGGCTTGACACAGACAGCTTTTCTTCCTGACAGTTTCCTAATCAACTACACATAATAGACAGCAACGACCGCTCTAATTTTATCGAAAGGGTCCCATAATTTGGTATTCGATAACGATTTGTTGATGTCATTCTTTTTTCTTTAGAGTTATCTGTCCTTAGTGATTAATATATGCGACTCTTCAATTTATTTCGTTAATAACCCCATATGTACTGATAGTCTTTTTATAATTCGGTGTGTGTTGCTTTACCTCTCAAATACGGTCCCCTTCCCCTTCACTCATAGAAGAACCAGACGTATATGTAGCTACATATTTACGTGCACGAATTGTATGGCAAGTTCTGTGTATGCACTCTTGACCATTTCGTACTTGAGATGATTTGACAGGGTAATGCCACGGAAAATTCAGAGCATTGTTCAAAGAAATTCCCGAAATCTCTGAGCTCAGTTGCTTGTTCGTTGCCTTACTTTAGTTGATGGATTCTTCTACTTCCTAGCAAAGAGATGTTACTTGAGTTTTCTTCCCGTAGCCCGGTCAAACAATAAATTTGGTTTATGCAATACTCAGTGATAAGTCTGCAAATTTCACTTCACTGTTCACGCAAAGATGGATTATCCTGGCCTCTGGGGATGAAGTCTTGATTCTGCCGAACTCTTGACCAAGATGATATTCTGAAATTTCCTTTGAAACTTCCCATGATTTTACCTTATATTATATTTGACAGCGTTATGCAAGTCGTTTCTGCTATGAAATTTTAATTAGCTTATTCAAACAAGCTGGAACTACAAAAGAATAAAGTACCAAACCTACTCGCAGACTTTTCCACATGAAACAAGAAAAATTAAATGGATTGCTCTCAAAGGCAAAAATATTCAACAGGACCATGTAAAATCAAAAGGGATATCACTAAAATAAACCAAAACTTGTACATGGATCCCACACAAAGCAGCTCTAAAGATTTTCTGAAGCTAAAACAGTTTAAGAGTTTAGACATATGACAAGCCTCTAACTTCTGCAACCTCAGTCTAAAGCCTCTGGGCAATATCTAAACCAAAAACCTCACCACCACTCACCAGACTATAGGCATGGCAGAGAGCCCGGTGAATTACCTACTCAACAAGCTTGTACAATTAGTTGAGAACGAGGTGCAAGTCCTGATGGGTGCCCAAGAAGAAGCCCTCTCAGTGAGAGGAGAACTGGAGCGTGTCCGCGCCTTCCTCAGGGTTGCAGATTCCCTAGAGGAGAGCGATGATGAATTCAAAGTGTGGGTGAAGCAGTTGAGAAACACAGCCTACGATATGGAGGACGCTCTCGATGAGTTCTTACTGCTCCTGAGACACGACCATGGAGTCAGGTTCATTGGCCTTGTCAGCAGGATGTCCTGCTGCATCAAGAACCTGAAGGCTCGATACCGTGTCAAGTCCGAGATAAAACACATGAACTCCAGAGTAAAGGCCATATGCAATGGGTACCAGAGGCTGTGCCACAAATTCAGTAGGGCTCAACAAGATCCGAGCTTGACTGGAGCGGACAACACATGGCAGGACAACCGAGGCAATGCCCTTCTCCTAGAT
The DNA here is from genome assembly GCA_014858505.1 of Corymbia citriodora subsp. variegata. Lineage (NCBI taxonomy): Eukaryota > Viridiplantae > Streptophyta > Magnoliopsida > Myrtales > Myrtaceae > Corymbia > Corymbia citriodora. The sequence goes on from CM026414.1 coordinate 7,615,475, forward strand.
GAAACTGACCTAGTGGGCATTGAGCAGCCAATGAACGAGCTGGTCAAGCGGTTACTAGAAGGGGCTCTCGGGCGGGAGGTCATCTCCGTTGTGGGAATGGGAGGGTTGGGCAAAACCGCTCTGGTGAAGCAAGTCTACGAAGACCCCACCGTGAAGAAACATTTTATGGTGTATGCTTGGATCACTCTCTCTCAGTCCTTGAAGATCGAGGAGGTCCTTACAGACATGCTTGATCAGATCATGAAAGTGATCAGGACACCGGTCCCTCCAGGAGCCTACACTATGAATAGCCATTGGCTGTAGACGATCATCAAGGACCTGCTTCAGAGGAGGAGGTACCTAATTGTCCTCGATGATGCCTGGCACATAAATGAATGGGATGCAGTCAAGCATGCCTTGCCCAACAATGGTCATGGAAGCCGTGTGATCATCACAACTCGGAATGTTGATCTGGCATCAACCTCCTGCAAGGAGTCCAACGGGCTGGTAAAAATTCTGGGGCCACTTGATCCTGCTCAGTCATGGGAGCTTTTCTGTCGGAAGACGTTTCAGGGGAACTCATGCCCTTCCCACCTGGAGGAGACATGTGAATACATTTTGAAAAAGTGTGAAGGACTACCACTCCATCAGTGGCGTTCTGGCCACGAAAGACAAACGGAGGATCTATGAATGGGAACTGGTTCGTCGCAGTCTTCGTTCTGAGATTGACTGCAACGACAGACTCAAAAACTTGAAGAGCGTTTTTTCACTGAGCTTTAATGATCTGCCGTATTACCTGAAATCCTGTTTCTTGCACTTAAGTTTATTTCCTGAGGGTCACCGCATCAAATGTCAGAAACTGATTCGGTTATGGGTCGCAGAAGGATTTGTTGAAAAGAAAGAAGGAAAGACACTCGAAGAAGTTGCTAAGGACTACTTTGTGGAGCTGTTGAACAGAAGCCTGATAGAGGTGGCCGCTAAACGAAGTGATGGAAGGGTAAAGTATTGTCGTATCCAAAATATTCTGTGGGATATTATCACCTTAAAGTCGACTGATCAGGGGTTTGCAGTAATAGCCAAAGAAGAAAATTATGAATGGCCAGACAAAGTCTGTCGCCTGTCAATACAGAACATCCTGCAAGCTTCACCACGGAACTGGTCCTTGTCTCAACTCCGCTCTTTATATATGTTTGGGATAGAGGGATCTTCTATGAATACAGTTCTAGCCAGTGACATGAAACTGCTCAATGTTTTGGATATGCAAGTAGCTCCCTTAACAAGGTTCCCTGCTCAAGTTGCTGATTGGTATTGTCTGAGATATCTGAGTTTCAGGTACACTGAGGTGAGTACGGTTCCAAGTTCTATCGAGAAGCTTCAAAACTGTCACACCCCAAATCCTATAAGGACAAGGGGGTGACACGGCCGTCCTTCTTGCCCGAAGAACGCAGCCTTAGACTATTCCAAAAAAATTTTAGCTCCCAAGAGTTCCCGCGCTATCGCTCTCACTCTATCGGTTGCTAACTGAGAGACCTGAAAAACATGAAGATTAAAGGAGTGAGCTACCACGGCTCAGTAAGTAACACATTTCTTCCAAGCGGATCAGGAAATTACTATGCACATTTACAATACCAATATAATCCACTTTGAACATAATATATATATATACGTACTACAAATATCTCAAGAAAACAACAAAGTAGGTACCAATGGTTGAATCCACTAGTTAATCTCATCAAACACATGCCAAGGGTCCATCCCATCGGCTAAACTCGTCAAAACACGGGTCAATGATCCATTCCACCTACCAAACTCAAATCAAATGTCAATGGTCCACTCCATTGATCAAACTCAAGCTCAAATGTCCAACCATTGTCACATTTAACGCCCGTGACAAGGCGACCAAGATTCCCCCCTTGGTTAGGTCTCCACCTACTATAAGCCAGTGGCTCGGCCCACAAGGATATCCTAGGTTAGTATGCGCATAGCTACACACCGCTCAGGGTTCACAAAGACATTGAGCATAAACCAACAACCACAAATCTTCAATAATCCACAACAAAATCAGAATTCCTTTCACAATTCAAACATGTAATAATTATTGAAATGCTTCACATAAACCAGAAACTTTCCAAGATCCTTTGATAAGGTTTCGCAAATCACTTTCAGGCAAATATTCCAACAAAGGACAATTCCCTCATTTAAACAATAAATGGTAGTAAAAACCCGATCATATTTTTATACATCAAAGAATGCTATTTTTTCAACTAATAGCATATATTACTCATAATATTCTTCAAATATAAGTTTAAAATACAAGGAAGAAATAGTGTCACTCACCTGGGAAGAGTCAAAACCAACTAAGCCCTTATTTGAGCCGACGTACTCGAATTCCTAACAATTAATTCAAAATAATATCAAAGACCGAGAAAAATGACATCCTAAATAATTACTTGGCTATCCTACGCCTATTTATCGATAACACGACACCTACGTGTCAACAGAAAGCTTGCCTCTAAATGAAAACCTATTATTATCCGTGAGACACGGACACGCAATCAACTTTGTCGCCCCATAACTTCCTCCACAAAAATCGGTTTCAAGCCAACTTATAGTCATTAGAAAGCCCTTTCGATGCACTACAACAACCCCATAACAGCCGCCTCAAAACCTCATCAAAAACAGCAGAAAACTAGTCTCGAAGCTACTATTCACAACAGTGACAAAACGCGCGCCGAACTTCAAAAATTTATTCTAGACAAACTGCAAGCTCAAATTCAATTCCGCAAAATGCTATAGCAAGCTCAAATTCAATTCCGCAAAATGCTATAGCTTCACAACATCCTAATTTATCATTCCCATAAAAAAATTTCAGCTCAACGACTCGAAAATCGGACTTCGCCGCACAAATCTCCATAAACTCTGAATTTCAAGCCCTAATTGCTATTAATCCTTTCCAAGGATGATTAGATGCCTTAATCACTTACCGGCACCGTGGAATGGAGTTAGATGAGCTATGGAGGTGTCCGAGACGAGCACGTGGGAGTTTCTCCTCCTTCTCCCTCTTTTCCTTCTCTTTCTCTCCTCTCCCGTTTCTGCTTCTGCTCTGTTTTCTGTTCTCCATTCTGTTTTCAGCAGCTCAATGCAGTAAGAAGAAGCAAATATATGTGGGCTGGGCTGGCTTTTTAAGAGACAAAGATGGGCTGACTTATTTGGCCCCAAATATTACAAAAGCTTAGAGACTCTGGACCTCAAACAAATAAATGTCACCGAATTGCCTGTTGAGATCTTGAAACTTCGACGACTTTGTCATCTTCTTGTTTATCGCTACAAGAATATATCCTACTCATCCTTCAAATTTGGTTTTAAGGCCCCTAGAGGGATAGGGGCATTGCAATCCCTTCAAAAGCTGTGCTACATAGAGGCAGATGATAAGAGTGGTGGCAGTGTGATGAGAGAGCTCGGAATGTTGACACAACTGGATAGATTGGCCATTCTGAAATTAAGAAAAAGAAGATGGAAGGGATTTGTGCTTGTCAATCTCCAAACTAACCAGGCTTCGAGCAATATTTGTAGCTTCTGTTGATGGTGATGAGGTTATTGATCTGCAACACCTCTCGAGTCCACCTCCATTCCTTGAGAGAATCTACTTGAGAGGACGTTTGGGGGCTTTACCACACTGGCTACCCTCTCTTAGTAGCCTGATGAAATTGAACCTGAGGTGCAGTCGTCTAAAAAATGACCCACTTGTGTCTCTCCAAAATCTGCCGAATCTTGTGCATCTCGAGTTGCTTCAGGTTTACAAAGGAAGCTCATTGTTCTTTGAAGCAGAATCCTTTAAGAAGCTAAAGACTCTGGGTCTTGATCATTTTGACGAACTCAGGTGCATAGAAGTGGAGAAGGGAGCAATGCCTTGTCTAGAGAAGTTTATCATTCAGCATTGCAAGTTACTAGAAAAGCTTCCATCAGGTATTGAATATCAGAAAAAGCTGAAAGTGCTGAAGATTTTCGATATGCCAGATGAGCTCGTCAAGAAGCTTGTGCAAGGGGGACAAAATGATGACTGTCAGAAAGTTGCGAATGTTCCTATATTATGGCTACTGGAAAGACGGGGGTTGGGATGTCCAATTAATCGAGAGATCAGTTCAGAGAGATCAATTGAGAGAGATCAGATCAGTCCATGTTCCAAGCACAAGCATGAGCACGAGTGGCAATCAGTACCCACCATGTTGGAAGTGAATGTACTACGTGAGTGAATATCTGTGAGTCTTGGCTTATGCACTATAGCGTAGGATTCTCAGAATCCTAGAGAATCTTCCATCAGGTATTGAACACCTGACAAAGCTGAAAGTGCTGGAGATTTTCGATATGCCAGATGTGCTTGTCAAGAAGCTTGTGCACGGTGGACAAGATGATAACTATCACAAAGTTGCACATGTTCCGGAAATACGTGTGGCAACCAGAGAGATGAGGGTTGGGATATCCAGTTAATCGATAAATCAGTGCAGAGAGATAGTGCTACTACCCAAGGCACAAGCATGGGGAGCAATGAGTTCCCACGATGTGTAAGTAAATGTACTAAATAAGTGAATAACTGTAAATCTGCCAAATGTTTGTGACTTGTGACTTGTAAATGTGAATGTATTGTATGGTAGCTGCGAATGCGAGTATGTCTGTAAATGACATTTAGGAACTGTCAAAACTATGTTAGTAATGTTTGGAGTTAATAGTTAGAAGGCAATCATGGTTTTACGTGTCTCTCTCAATGCTCTATAATAGAGCTTGTTTGTAATGTTTTAGTAAGCCATTTGTAAAGATGGAAGTCTTTTTGTGATTGCTCTCGCTCTTCCCGGTTGTCTGATCTCTAAAAACTAAAACATGTAACAGGAGCTAGTTACCTAGTATTCATTTTGCAATGTCCCTCTCTTCTTCGATGTCAGGAAAAATCATTTAAGTAGATCATCACAATGGCAACAAGAGGGGTTTAACCCTGTCATGATCTCGCAAGGCCCAATATTGCTATCCAAAGATTGGTGTAAGTAAAACATTCAAGATTTAACCTGATATGAGTTCTCATTCAAAAGCCTTTTCACTGCCGGAAGATCTAATGCTCCTGTTATTTAATTGCTTACTCCAGGATTGAGATGTTTCTGATGCTAGCCTTCAGTTCTTAGCAGTTATGGCTATGCCGCAGTAAGCTGATGCGATGATAAATGAACTTTTCAGCAAATGTCCAGTCTCATGCTTTCCTTGATTGCATAAAAAGGAAATCAGGTCATTTGTTGTATGATAAACCTGGTTAGCTTAATTACATCCTTGAACTATCTACAGAATATTCCCTTGATAATTTGAAATGAATCAGACTATTGTTCTTGCTGGAAGTTCACTGACACTGTCAGAAAAAATTTCCTGATTTTTTCCGTGCTGTAGGCACAATCATGGGCATGCTCTTGACAGTAGGGAATTCTACAGAGCGAACTTTTAATTTGACTCCAGTATTTGTTGCTTGTCGGTGTAGTGTCTTAAATTATTTTTGCCAGCTTTTCCAGTGATCACGTTTACCCCCAAGACCCTTGTTAAATATAATTAATGAGGAAATAGTCAATTTTGAAAACATGATTATGCGTATATGTGGGTATGACAATGGCAAGTGCTGAAATTAAAATTTTCAGTGCATTTAAGGCATATAACATAATTCAATTAATGCCGAAAATTGAAAAGTAATCGTTATTGAGATTAAATTTGTTTGATATCCTTACTTAGCATTAACTTAAAAGACTCAATAAAGTCAAAAAGTCACTTAATATGCTATGCAAGGGACGGGTTAGTTAATTCATTTAACAGTGGCAACAAGAATCTTGTTAAATACATTGCTGAAACCTACCAAAAATGGTCATTGTCTTATCTTTTTCAAGAAACTAATTAAATTTACTAGTAAGTTTTAATTATCATCCAACAACTTTTTATTTTTATTTGCTACGCTTGATGCTATCAACGCTTAGAATTTAGTACTTAAGTTCACTTTAAAAAAGAAAAGAAAAAGAGTCTTAAGCATTTGCTTAAAAATTTAGCTAAATCTAGAATCTACTTAATATGGTAAATAAGGGAGGGGTTACGTTAATCTATTCAAGAGAAAAATAATTGATGGCAAGTACAAGCTCGTCAAATGTATTGTTTAACCCTTACAGTGATGATCATTGCTCTATATTTAGCAAGAAATTCATAACATTGGACTATCAATTGTTATTTATATTAAAGCATTATTTTATTTTTTATTTGAACGGTTAGAATTATCGACACTTCAAATTTATATTTAGCAAGAAATTCATAACATTGGACTATCAATTGTCAAGTATATTAAAAAATATTTTATTGTTTATTTGAATGGTTAAAATTATCCAAACTTCAAATTTAGTACTCTAATTTTCAATACTTACTTTTCAGTCTCACCGAACAATTTAAACTTGGGCAGAAGGTTGCCATCGGTTTAATATTATCGAGGCATTTGTTGATGCCCCTAAGTTTCTAAGCTAATGCCTCCATCGATTAACACGAAAAGGTTTGGCAAATTATTCTCCGAGAAATCTTAAGTATGCTATAAACAGAAAAATCATTTTTGCAAGATATCAAACCGAGCGAACTACTGTGATTTGCGAAATTAGAAAAAGATTAAATAAGAAAACCGCATTTTACAATTTTCCAAGGTACATAAATTACAGTCCACCTCATTTATACAACAATTGCGTGTACACATCCCTTACGTAATGAGAACCCTTGTCCCACTCAGAGTTGGTGCGTCTCTCACTAGCTGGAAAGGGCAAGAAATCTACTTTATTAGAGACCAGACATATAAAGATCTCTGCATTATTGTCACTGAATGATGTCTCTATAAGAATGAAGCCATGGAAGAATCAAAGAAGAGCCCTGAAATTTTTTGAGTTTATGAGGAGCGTACACTTCAAAAAGTCTTGTCCGCTATGAAGTTCTTGTGAAGCCAAGTTGCTTCATTACCAGAAGCCCTCAGCCGATTCTTTTACTTGACCAAGGAAGCTTTAGAAAACTTTAACACAATGGCATTCTGAAACAAAATAGTTGCTTGCAAATGTTCAACAACTTTCTCCGGAAACAATTACCTAATATTAATAGCCAGCCGATGTCGATAGCTGTGCAGGAAAATGTCACTCTCATTAACATTAGTATGAGAATATATTCAGTACTTGAAGTGAACTCGCCTATTAAATAAGAATTGTGATTAGAACCATTGTTTTTCCGAGAAGTTTCCGAGATGTGAGCAAGAGTGGACTAGAAATAAATTAAGTTTCCTATCAGTTCCTTTGAAAAGTTAAACAACGATTGGATTAAAAAAAATTCACGGAGTTAGGTGTGCTGATACATGAACCAATCAAATTAAGTAGAATGCGTTCACACTAAAATATATCGATAGCGGCATCAGAGTAGATTTGTCTTAATGACATCGATTTTTAGGAGATTTTAAGATGCATCAAAAGGTTTACGCTAAATCTGTCTAAGAAAATTTAGTTTAGTATTCTTCACGGTTTTAACTTAAAACTAATTACGCATACATCAGGAAAGCAATTGATTTTTGCTTTGAACGTGTACGTCCCAGGCAATCATGCAACTAGGAGGAAATTAACTTGCATTTGTGAACTACGATCATCCAAATGTCTGAGGGCTTGAAATGGTCAAGTCTAGATGTTGCCATCATTGATCAAGCTCGTTTTCAAGGATCACCAAGGATCTAATTTTAGTAGAGACAGACGTTTTTACTTCTTGAAATCTTGGAAGAATTCACCCTTTGAAATTCTCGCAGGGGTTTTGAATTGAGGGCCTTGCTTTTCCTCACAAATCTGTCCACCAAGTGTTTGATAAAATGTCAAGTAGGAGACCAAAAAGAAGGTACCAACAGGAAGACATTGTAAATTAAAACAAAGGTATGAGCAACTCAGAATATGCGTCTTGGAATTGCTTTCTTCTTTCTGTTTTTCCCAGCTATGGTATGTTCATTCAGTAGATTGGTGCTCGTAGAAGTGGCATTTTCATCCTCATGGGATCCAAATCAACTCCACCTAATGGATGGTGATGCATTTGTAAATACCCCAAAGTTTCTTATCGATCTATAGGTGTGACCCTGTTTTTAAAGCTTCATGTCGCTAGTGATTGATGATTTATTATGACAATTTGCTTATACTTTAGTAGTTCAGTAGTAATCAATGTCCTCCATTTCTGATTTGTTGTGGTACCACATGGACTTGGTCCAGCTCTCTCGACTGTACAAGGGCAAGAGCTTTCTCGGAGAAGTATTTATTAGGAAGTTTGACAGAGAAAGAATCCCTTTAGTAGCTTATTCAAGGAATATCCAGTCTCATAAAATACAAAAAATTAAGAAAAGAAATATTAAGCTCCAAATATGTGACCTCAGTAACTCATTTACAACCATCTTGGATGAATTCACCCCAATTTCCTAGGAAGAAATGATCGATTCAACTTTTCAATAATGTCATCAAGTATAGAGTTTGGTTTCCTGTCAATCAACTTAAAAGAGGTAACCAATTGATCTTGAATGTATTGGCCAAAAAAAGGGTTGATCTTGTAGTTTGCAGCTAAATGCTAATGGCAGTGGAAACTGTTGAACGGAATAAATTGTGCAGACTCGTAGGTAAAACTGATATCCCGAAATGTGGGGGTGTATGGTGGTTGAAGAACTGGCCTGTTGCCAAGATGGGACAGATTTGTGGAGATGGGCAGCTTGTATAAGCTTGGAGGTTGTTTGGTCCACGGATTCTGCTGATCGGGTTTCCTCCAGGATCGGGGGGAGGATCATTCAGCTAGAGGTCCTGAGAAGGTGAGAGTTATGAAGTCTTGACCAGTAATTTGTTACATATGACTGGATCTTAAGTTGTTTCATCAGCTCAAACCTAACTTCATCCCAAACTTTTAGATAGAAATGCAAGCTTGAGAAAGCCTATGGCGCATCATCAGTATGCTGACCTCAAGTAACGATAGCCTGCAAAATAGATTCAATTAATCTGACTAGAAAAACTATTAGGAACTCACAGCTGGTCTTCATGGAAATGCTAAAATGATATGTTCCAGTAACATTGATATGTAATTTTCTTCAAAACTTGCAGTGGGCTGCCTAGTCGGTGATTTTGTGGTTAAAACCAGGACGATTGCTTCCAAAAACAAAAAACGGAATTACAAATCATGTTATCTGGTAAATTATGTGTTACTTCATAGAAAGACTGAAATATTCATAAACTCTCGCATTAAGAGGTACGTCTGCAGAAATCAAATAAATGGAATAGTTGGAAGGAGTAAAAAACAGCATCAGCAGTTGGTAAAAGGACTATAAAATATAATTTGCTCAGAAAAGAGATACAAAATAAAAAATTCAGCATGGACATAATACGTTTCGCCATTTCCACACTAAACTCCCCAACTTTTGAAGCCACTATGTAAAGGATCCTGCCAGCGTTATAATCCACAACTTCTGCACATGCACAATTAAAGCATGGCAGATGTAACGACCCGGCCTGACGTTGGCAGGGAGTGGTTGCCGGGGCCAAAGGGCTTGGACAAGGAGCAGCTCCTAGTAGGCTTCTAAGATGGTGAAGAGAACATGAATGAACCAAACTATGGACTCAACAAGGAAAGAGCAACTTTGAGATATATATATGTGAAAAACTGATATTATTTCATAGAGGCGCCTTTTGACGTAACGGCAGGCTTTGCTTTAGAACTAAAATTAAGCGAGCTTAGGCTAGAGCACTACTAGTATGGGTAACCTCCTTGGAAAGCGCCTACTAGTACACCAAAGGATAAAACTGTGAGGCTCAAAATGGGACGGGCCAAAGCCGACAATACATCAAGTGAATTAATCTAGGGATGTCACAATATGGTATTTGAGCAAGACCTCTCCAGTAGGTGAGTGCTTTGGGAATGAATCAGGCAAGAGTTGGTGGGCTCGTAACGACCCTGTTCGATAGGGATGGAGAGTGGTCGCCGAGGCCGAAGGGCCTAGACAATGAGCGACTCGTAGCAGGCTTCTAAAATGGCGAAGGGGCAGGAATGAACCAAATTATGCACCAAACAGGAAGAGGGCAATTTTGGGATATATATATGTGAAAACTAGAATTAATTCATGGAGGCGCCTTTTAATGGACCTAATCTGCTGCAAGCCGCACTTGCACTCAAGGAGTTCTGGTGTAATGCTATCTATAACGGCTCAATTCGGACCCATTTGGACATGTTGACACCGTAAAATCTTACGTCCAAAATTTTCTTGACTTTATATGGAGTTTGTTTGCTAATAATTGACCGAAAAACTACATGATTCATTTTAACGTTAGATAAGGATCGACCAACTTGAAGGAAGTCAATGATGGATAATGTTAACTCTGGATAAGCGGAAAGTTACAAGTGGATGAGAATTTCTTCTTTTAATTCTCTTTCAAAGTGCAACTGTTTAAATTTATGTTTTGTGATAAGAAGTACCGGTTATAACAGCCTATAAAAAGGCATTGTGCACTTTGTAATAAAAGTTCCTCGAATCACATATCAATCTGTCATTTTTATCATGGAACTTCATTTTCAATTTTACTGTCCATTTCTTCAATTTCCTGCATGTTTGCTATTTTGTCAATGTCAAGCCCAAGTCCACTTGCAACAATACTATCCACTTGAGGTTGGAGCCTACACAGTTTTGTTTTCCAGGCTTTGCTTGGAAAAGATATTGTTACAAGTTAGAACAAATACCGTCTCATATATGGCATTATGCCTCATCATACCTATGTGATGTGGGATTCAATTCATTTCTATACTCTTTACCATCCTCGAGTTGGAGCTACACCTTTTTCAGACCCTTTGCGGCTTCGACAATTACTCCCGCCCTTGTCAAACTGGGTTGTTATAGTCACACATTGAAGTAGATTCAATAGAGTGAAAACCAAATTTCTCGCTCGAGATCTGCTGCCATCAACTTTAAGAACCTACAAATTGAATGTTTAAACTGTTCTAGATCTATTAACTTCAAGATCCAAGATCAAGTTATTGTTCCACTATTGATTGCAGTAGTTTGTTTAACGCGTAAGGACTGCTGTTGCATCAAAGCTTTCGATTCGTTTGAGTCATGCGACAAAACAATCAAAGGCAGCACGCCTAGCATTTTTTTTGACCCAAGTAATTTGGTGAACCAACATCAAGCTATCCAAAGAAATATTCAGATGAGACAACATAAAATGGAAACCACATAGAGATACTTCATTTACATAGAATACTCATCCCAAATAGATTTAACATAATTGATTGGGTGACGGTGCTTAATCTATTTGAGAATAGTAATTTATTCTGGATCACAAAAATCAAATAACAAATAATTTAAATTATTGTTGGACTCAATCCTTCAAAAATTTGTGACTTATAATAATGTGTTATTATTACAATATCCCAAATATTGTAATTCTAGCAAAATCCTAGATGTAACCCTCTCAGTCACGCATCTTATTTTGTTTGAACAGGGCTCTATCTTCTCATAGAAGTCATCTCGTATTCCCCATTTATATCAACTTCAATTAAATTATTTTATTTTCTTTATTAATATTATGTTTGTTCCATAGAGAATGAATGATTTAGAAATTATTTTCCAAAAAATGATGACTTGTATTGCTCATACAAATGAATTAATAAAAAAATTTCATTATTCACAAAATTAATTATTGTTGATCATAAATATTTCTTTCTATTGATTAGTTATTTCAATGATATAAGCGATTATTTATAGAAGAATATTTTTTAAATCATTAATTTTCTGCAAAATAAACAAAGCTCGAGAGAAGTTCAATTTAGTATACAAAATAGACAATCAAGACAATTGAAACAAGTTTTCATCATTTTTCGAGTGTTGGTTGCATTCCTAGCAAAATATGTCTAATGCCGAGAAACGTCCAATCAGCTCAGCAAGATTACAATAATCTAAAAAATGATATTGCGTGAGTACATTCATGAACAACAAACTGACTTCTCACCTAATTCTGTTTTTTTAAAAATTGAAACCGCTACCTCAAGCTCTTCGTTCGATCTATCAAGGTGACAACCGTTACCAACCAAAGAATAAAAAGAGGAGATACTTTCTGGAGGGCCAACAAGCCGGTCCATGTGCTCTTCCCCTTCAATTGGCATAACATCGCTAAATTATAAAAGAAATTTGTGTTGTGTCAACATGTTTGCTTCAATATATATTGCATGTTCAATATTAACATTGTTAGAATATTTAAATATCAAATCATGGGTTTAGTTAGTTATTTAATTTTTTAAAATTTCAAAATAGTTAGTAATAGTCTTGCAAAAATTATTTTGGTATGAGAGCATGAGATTATGAGTTCAAATCTTTTCCAAAACTAAATGTGTAGCTTAGGCCAAAGTTCAGCCTACATGTGTTGTAATGCTAGAATTTATAAATATTTTAGCATAGTCTTAGGTCAAAGTCTAATTTGTACGTGGGGAAGTGTTAGAATATTTAAATGTTAAATTAAGTATTTATCTAACAGTTTAAGTTTTTCGAATAATTAATGATAATCCTGTAAAATTTTTCAAGTATCGTGAAGATTTCAGTTGTCATATTGATCAATTACTGTTGGAGGATGCTTGGACTGATGTTCTTTATTACATTAGAAAATTTTAGATAGTCTCTAAGTGCTACTCGGATTTACGCAAATTCATTTACTGCTGCCAGGCGTGCAGACCCGAGCAACTCATTTCAATTTTTATTTGAAATGGAAATGGCCAGTGCGATTCAATCTACATGAAGTTGCTAAGACCGGACCTTGCACAGCACATGACTGGGCCACATGTTTGACTTCATCAAAGACTGCCAACAAAGTTTCAAATTTCTTTTTTGTTTCTCTCACTCCGCACGGTACATCTGCTCCCTTTATTTTGTCCTTTTCTCTTGCCTTCTTTTCTTCGGTTTCCTTTTCTTGAGATCCCTTAATTAAACACCAAAACAAAATTTCATGGATGACTCAGCCAGGCATTGCAAATTGACCTCGTTTATCATCCAACTTTGCGTGACGACGTGTGAAAATCCTAGGCAATTTTGTAGGAAAAATTGTTTAAAACATCCTCAATTTATTGAATAGTGGTCAATTCTGTCTAAAATTTTTTAATTAAGTTAATTCATTCCTAAACCTTTTGACAATTAAATATATACATTTCAATTGGATCAATTTTGTGACGTCCTGAAATTCAAAGCCCTTTCTAGAGAGAGTGGTCGCGAGTCCTCAAAACAGCTAGTCAATGGAGGTCATAACAAAATGGCATTAGGGAGAAATTAACAAGGCATGAAGACCCAAGATTGGACTTAGGATTGTCGGGAACGTCTGGGATGGACTTTCGGGCGATGCTTCCTTGATAGTCGACGGAATCGGTTGAGCCGAGTAATTGAAAAGGGGATTTTCGGACCAAGAAAACGAGCCTACGAGGACGTGGGCCGGGCAAGAACAGTGTGGGCCTCACGCCCAAGGTGGGACAGCCACCATGGAAGGCCCGAGGCAAGCAAGTGAGCCCATTGGGCCAAACCGACCATTTACCCTTCCGAGCCCATTGTCTAAAACCAAGCCGATTCAAGCCCAATAAATTCCCGAGCCCATTCCTATTTATTTTCCGGCATTTTTCCTAGGCCCGTCCTCCATTTTCAGCCCAAGGACAGATTGGGAAATGTGCAAGGTGGAAATGACCAAAATGCCCTTGGATATTTTGAAGAAAAGCCAAAAAGGAAGAGAGAGAAGATGAGGTCATTGTTTGGCAAGTGGGGCAAGCCTTGATGGCTTGGATAAGGCTTATCCTTCAGCCTTCACTTCACTCTCTCTCTCCTCTTCATCTTTCCCAAAACCGCACACCCTTCTCTCCCTAGTTTTCCTTCCTTCCTTCAGTTTTTCAGTTCTGACCTTTCACCGAAAATTGAGTTGTTTGCTGCCTTCCCGGTGGAGTCTCGGGCCGAGCCACCTATCAAACTGATCAGCACAGAAAATCCGTACCATCTACGTCGGAAGATCGCCGGAAAAAGTCTCCGGCCGTCCCGTACGGCGGCCTGAAGTCAGCAGACGTCCGTCCGTCACTGTAGCAGCGCATACTGGGCAGATTCGCTTTTTCTTCCGTTTCTCTCCATTTTTAGCCTACCCACTGCCCACACCAGCCACACACAACTCCCCCTTGATGCCTTGGAACCACCAGCCTCCGGCCACCGGCTCACCGGAGCTCCGGCCAGCTTGTTTTTGCTCCAACCAGCAGCCTCCTTCCACTGCAGTGTTGTCCTTTGGAGTTTGGGGTTTGTGCAGAGGCTGTTGCTGTGATTTCTGGCCTGGGACCGCCTTGGAGGGTCGTGTTCGAGGTCCTCGAGTGTCGCCCTCGTCGCCGCCGCCGCGCCCGCGTCTTCGGCCCGCTTAACGGGTGAGTTTAGCTCCTAATCCCTTAGTTAGTGCCTAAACTAGCTTAGGGTTGGGTTAATTAGTGCTAAGGGCTGATTAAGGTGTTTAATTAAGTGCATTAGCCCTAAGATAGGTGGTTAGATAATTGGTTAAGATTAGCTTAGCTTAATCTTGCTTATTTATGCTTAATTGTGCTTAATTAGGCTTAATTGAGTGTTATGTGTTAATTGCTTGATTAATTTGATTAATTGTATTAATTAATTGCTTTATTTAATTTCTGAATTTAATTTATTATTAATTGAATTTCGGAAATTACTGTTCATGATTACTGTTCACGGATTACTGTTCATGATTACTGTTCACGGCACTGTTCATCCGGAAGTGAAATTGTGCATAATTTCATGTGTCTTGATCATATGAAGTGAAATTGATGTGTCGTGGCATGAACATTCGCATAAATCGCGTGAATTTCACAAAAAGGGAAAATGGTTTGTCCGAGGGACACCGGAAATGGATCGCTTTTGTGAGAAATGATTTGAAGTTTTATATGCAAGCATGTGTGCATTGGCTAATGCTCAAAGATAATAAGCGGATTGTGATGGTATGCTTGCGTGATCACTAAGTTGAACCCGATTTATCGGAGATTATGGAAAGGGAGGGCACGGAAGGGCACGGTTGCGCCTCTGCGGAGGAAGGGCGCCGTAGCGCCGTGGCGCCTCAGAGGGTATGGAAAGGCACGGTTGCGCCTCTGTGGAGGAAGGGCGCCGTAGCGCCTCGGCCTGCACGGAAGGGCACGGTTGCGCCTCTGCGGAGGAAGGGCGCCGTAGCGCCGTAGCAATAGCACGGAAGGGCACGGTTGCGCCTCTGCGGAGGAAGGGCGCCGTAGCATCTCGGCCCAATGGAATACGTCATGAGGTGATCACATTATTATTTATAGCACGCACGCATGAACTGATAACGTGCAGGGTGTGGCAATGGCCAGGTGAGATCGCTTATGACGCGACTCGTATGTGATTGGTGAACTGCATCATCTAACGGCCATATTCATTGCGTGTATTGTGCTGATAAATAACGTGCAGGGTATGGCATACCGGGTAAGGTTGCATGTGAACCGACTTTTAATTGTTGGTTGACCCTGCTTGTTATTTTATTGCTAATTGTCGATTGTCGTGATTGGGTTGTGTGAGGGGTGGTTTTGGAGAGATACCCCAGGTTTAGTTGGTGTACTAACCGGGGCTTAGGGGAAGAACTCGTTGAGATTTTATTTCAACCCGTCGTGGTTAAACTTTTTCAGGCCCTTAGAATGGTGCCGCCAGTGTGGTTTGGGGTCCCCCAAGATTGGGAGACCATTGTGTCGCACCACCGGTTCCCGGGACGGGCGCATCTGTATGAGAAGTATGTCACCACCATCTGGGTGGATGAAGGACCGGGGCAATGGGTGCCCCATCGGTTCATAGCGTGGTACGTTTGGCAGGACGATGTGATGCTTGGTCCCCTTAGAGGTTTTGATGGACCGCCCAGCAGGGGCCCTGAAGGCGACGACTGGGATCCCATGGAGCTGGACCCTCCAGACGGTGCAGTGGAGAACTCGGCCCCCCGCTCCTCCTCCAGTGACTGGCCCAAACTACGATGACCCTTACTACGACCCTACGGAGCCTGAGTCCGACGGGTTAGAGTGATAGTAGTTAAGAACCGAGAGTTCTTTTTTGTATAGGAGATTAGCCGAGCCTAGTTTCTTTTTGGTCAGGCTTAGTGGATGGATCGGCCCCCGTAGTCGGGCTTGTAAATTGGAAAACGATCATCCGTGGGTTAATCCAATATGAATGTATAAATGAGTAGTTATGTTATCTTGTTGTTCATCCCTCTATCCCTGTGTGATTGTTTTATTGTTTGTTAGACTGGGGATGATTCGCCTTCCGCTTGCGTTTAATGAAAGACTAAAAATGAATGGTCGTCGACGGGTCCTGGGACGTCGCTTTCTATCGACCAAGAGAAGGGGTTGTCGCGAACTCGAGAGTCGGGGCGTGACACTCAGACAATGGAAGAATCCATGAACGTAAAGTTTTTGATGAAAGAAGTTTCAAAATAGAGCAGTATAGTAAATGAAGAATCAGAATCAAATGCAGCTTCTGAAAGATCTGGTCTCAACAAAGAAGCAAGATCTTCCCAAGAAACAGTCAAAGAAGCAACACATGAAGAACGAGTAACTCAGCTTGATATTCCTGTATCAGCAGAAGATTCTGATAATGATAAAGTTCCAAATAGAAACTGGAAGTACAAGTCTAGTCATCCCCAAGAGCTTATGATTGGAAATATCAACGAAGGAATTCAAACCAAATCAAGAAACAAAAAGGATACAGGTATTGTTGCACTAATCTCTGAAATTGAACCCAAAGGAATTAATGAAACTCTGGAGAATGAAAGCTGGATAGAGGCAATGCAAGAAGAGCTTCAACAGTTCAAGAGAAATGGTGTATGGGAATTGGTGCCCAAACCAAAAGGACAAACTATCATTGGTACTAAATGGGTTTTCAGAAACAAAGTCAATGAACTTGAAAAAGTCATCAGAAACAAAGCAAGGCTCGTGGCAAAAGGTTATTCTCAATCTGAAGGAATAGACTATGATGAAACCTATGCCCCAGTTGCAAGACTTGAAGCAATCAGACTATTACTTGCCTATGCTTGCTATCAAAATTTCAAGCTATATCAAATGGACGTCAAAAGTGCTTTTCTGAATGGGTTTATCAAAGAAGAAGTCTTTGTAGAACAGCCTCCTGGATTCAAAGAACCAAGAAAGCCATACCATATGTACAAATTAAAAAAGGCATTTTACGGTCTGAAACAGGCACCTCGAGCTTGGTATAAACGATTGAGCAAGTTTCTACTAGATAATAAATTCAAGAAAGGTATGGTAGATACAACCTTGTTCATTAAGAAGGAAGATAAAGATATACTGCTGGTACAAATTTATGTAGATGATATTATTTTTGGTTCATCTAATGAGCAGTTGTGCAAGATCTTCTCAAAGTCTATGTAGGAAGAATTTGAAATGAGCATGATAGGTGAACTGATATTCTTTCTAGGACTTCAAGTCAATTAGACGAAACGTGGAACTTTTATCAATCAAGAGAAGTATGCCAAAGACGTGATTAAAAAATTTGGAATGGAGAACAGTAAGAGGATTGAAACTCCAATGACAACCTCCATCAAACTAGATTAGGATGAAAAGGGGAAGAAAGTTTATCAGAAGAATTATAGAAGCATGATTGGTTCTTTTCTCTACCTTACTGCATCTAGACCAGATATTCTATATAGTGTTTGTCTTTGTGCAAGGTTTCAAGTGGATCCTAGAGAATCGCATCTTTCTGCTGTTAAACGTATAATTAAGTATATAGCAACTTATCCAAACTTGGGGCTATGGTATCCAAAAGAAACAAATTTTACTCTTCTCGGCTACTTAGATGCAAATTTAGCACGATGCAAAGTAGACAGGAAGAGTACTTCAGGAACATGCCAACTTATGGGAAAAATGCTGGTGTCATGGTTCTCCAAAAAGCATAATACTGTGGCTCTATCAACAGCAAAAGCAGAATATGTAGCACTTGGAAACTGTTGCTCACAGATTCTGTGGATGAGACAACAACTAAGAGACTATGGAATAGAAGAGTCCTGCATAGAAATAAGATCGAGATCAAACATCACTTTATTAGAGACCATGTGCAAAATGGAGATATATATGTGGAATTCATTGATTCTAAGAATCAATTAGCAGATATCTTCACAAAGCCGCTGGACAAAGGTACATTCGATTCAATTTGTGGGAATTTAAATATTATTAACCCCTTCTTATAAATTCTATGAGAACATGACAAAGTCTGACGAAACAATCGTTTGGACATTTCACTCTTAGAAGAAGATTGAATAAGGAAATAATGGTATTTTAGGGTATGTGCTATTTCCTTATTGAAATCTGATAAATTCTTAGTAAGTGTTTGATCTGCATGATTGATTTGCATATTTTATGGCATTTATCTGTAATGATTGAATATTCTAGTTAAATTTAGAAAAACTGCTATTTTAATGTATCTTGGGTTGCGATTGTTCACTTGTTCTCTTAACAAGGGTATATAAATATCCAAAAGTCGGGTTTTCTTTTCAAAACTATCCAGAACGATTTACAAACCCTAACAGAGAAAAACGCTTTCAAAATCATTCTTCGCCGAAACCAACCTTCTCCGAACATGGCATCGAGATCCTCCATATCCAGATCAAGATCTCCATCTCCTAGAAGAAGATCAAACAGGATTGCTGGGAGAAGAGGAAGGAGAATCGAAGGAGGACAAATGCATTTTGACCTCACATAGACTTCTGAAGATACTCAAGGACAATCTCCAAGAGTTTCTCCTCAAAGAAATCAAGAGGACAATGAGGAATCTCCAAGAACTCTACACTCTCCATCTGAAGAAAGGAATGTCTCACGTAGAGGTACGTCTGGATTAACTCTACCGACACCCACTGAAAGTCCTCATGTAATTATGAGGAGATATGAGAAATTAGTCCAGAGAAATGTTAGGGAAGATGTCAAATTATTTTTCTTGAGAGAGAATGGGTATGCGAATGAACTTCGTCTCATTCAAGCATTACAGGCTGCAGAATCATCACCTACTTGTAAAGAACAAGTTAGTGATACAGGGAGAAGCAAAGATAAGGTTAAGGAAGATGATGAGAAGATATACAAAAATTTTGAAGTGAGAATGGGAATAGCTGCTGTAGTCCAAAACACAACTAGAAATTATTCCGATCCAAAGAACACAAGACTTTCTTTAACAAATTGTTTGATTGAGGAGTCATGAACCATAGAATTGTAGATTTTGATTATTTAGATGCTGCTGATGTGAATCTGCGAGAATGCTTTGAAAAATTGCAGATAAACCAATTCTGCACTGATTCTACTGCCGTTTATCCTAAATTAACAGCATATTTCTACTCAAACTTGACATTTCTATCTCCAGACATAATGCAATTCAGTGTGAATGATAGGTTCTATGATGTTAGCTCAGACACTCTTGCTGACATTATAAAAGTTGAGAGAGGAGCATTCAAGCCAATAGACGTCCTTTATGAAATAGTGTGTAAGTTTCTCACAAAGTCTGTAAGGGCCACTATAACCTATCCTCTTTTAATTTCTGCAAGAACTATTTTGCACAAGATCATTATCAGCTGCATTCGTCCAAAAGCCTCATCCAAGATTGATGTATCCAAATTTGAGGCCAAACTGATGTGGGCTATTGAAAAGGGAGTACTATTCTCACTGCCTTACATAATAATATTGCATATGTATCAAACAGTGTCGAAGGACAAAGGACAGCTACCCTATAGAGCTTTAGTGACAATGATCTTTGATTATCTTAAGATAGACATACCTAGAAGATTCAGTATTAAAACTTTTCCCACAATGATCATTGATATGAAAATGATCAATAAGATGAGACTGAAGGATGTTGCTGAGAATTGGAGACGAAAAGAAAAGGAATTGGCTAGAGCAGAAACAGCAAAAAGAAAAGGCAAAGAATTAGCTACTACTGAGCCGAGTTCCAAAAGGAGAATACAACTCCTACTGGTAGATGAAGAAGATGAAGAAGAAAGCATCTCAACAATTCTGGCAAATATGCGTCAAAATTCTCAGAGAATATCTGAACCAGAAGCAGAAACACATGAAGAAAACATTCTCCACACAGAACATGAGAAGAATGATGCATATGAATCAATGAATGATCTAGAAGAAGATGAAGAAGCAGAAGCAGAAGCAGAAGCAGAAGAAGAAGAAGGAAACAAGGACAGGGAAAGAGAGGGGCAACAAGGATAGAATGAAGCATCAACTCAGGGGGAGCATCATTATGAAAATATTATAGTGCCAATTCCTGCAGCTTCATCTGGAAATGCTGATTATCAGAAGATCTTAGGACTTTTAACAAAGATAAGGGATCGGCAAGTAGCAATGGAAACCTCCTTTAATAACAAGTTGGAGACTCTCGAGAAAACAGTTAATCAGTGCATTGACAGAATTGAGAAGTCTGCATCAAATATAGAGGATTTCACCCTTGTTCGAACCCCAAACAAGAAAACCTCTTAAAAATATCTTCTTTAGAAACTTGTTTTTGAACTGACTAACTCTTTTTGAAGTTGATAAAAAGGGGGAGTAGATATGGCTTTTACTTTTTAATTGACTTTTACTTTTTGATTTATGGATGAATGCATGACAGTTGGCTTGATCTTTATGCTAATGTATGATAATGTGATTATTGTGTTGATGCATGATACTGTGATATGAAAGTTCTGATTATGCATGGCTAAAGATATTTTCTTATATGTTTTGATCACACAGCTGATAAAGTCTGAATCATGTTGAGCTATAATATAAAATTATGTTGCTGCTGTATTGTCTATACAGGGTTAATATGAGCTATACTTATGAGTTGAGCAGAACAGGTGGAAACATGCTCTATTTAACCATATTTTGCAAGGAAATTAAGCCATATGTATAAAATGTTTTGTTACCATCAAAAATGGGGTGATTGTTGAGAAAACTCCTAGTTTTGATGCTAACAAAACATCTTATGAATGATATTTATATCAATCTCTTGAAAGAAAATGACACAGAATGACATGGGCTTTAAAGTCTGCTTGCTGCAAAAAATAAAGTATGAAAGGTCTAAGAGTCTAACCGTACCAGACTGAGATTTTAAGTCTGAACAAAACAGACTGAAAATTTAGGCAGACTCAGAACTTAAGACCATCAGACTTAAGGTGAACCTACACGATAAGATCACCAACGGTAGAGTATTTCACTTACCTTATTTATATTGATTCTATTATACTAATCTGATTGACAGAATCAATTAATGAGCAACTTCCACTGAAGAATAGAGTACTTATAGAAGCCCGGATTCTGGTTGTATGGGCGAACAGAATCTAAGGGGATTTAATCTACCCTGAACTGTCAAAAAGACTTGTCTTATAAAGTCTATCTAAGAAAAGGAAGACAAAACTCTTAAGGAAAGAGCCAACGGTCGAGTGTGGCTTGGAGAGTATTTAAGAATAGGTTGAGACTTAGAGGTAGAACAGATGAACATTATTACAAAGCTGATTCAATTCTTCAATAGTTGTTCACAGAGCGCATTTGAGTAATCTCAGTGTTTTACAAAAAGAGAGTGACTTAGTGAGACAGATCATCACCGAGTACAAACACTCAAAGTGTGTAATCACCATTGATCATATAGTGAAATATAGCCGATTGGTTGGTTGCCCGGAGAGTGGACGTAGGCTTATCAAAAGCCGAACCACTATAAACAGTGTTTGTAGTCTTCTCTAACTCTCTCTACTTGATTTCAGTTTGTTGATCGAAAAAGTTATACATTTGCGTGATTAATCTCTCTACACCTATTCACCCCCCCTCTAGATGTTTATACTAGTTACATCAAATGTTTCATTTGTTTTCAACTTATACTTCATCTTCTCCTATCAATTATTCATTTTTCCCCAATAGCCTTAAACAAATTTCAAATCTAAAAGTATCATTATGATCCTGAAGTGGCGGTGGATATTTGGAAATCCTTTTAATTAATTTACGGATTTTATTTTTGTAAAAATTATGGCAAATATTGAAAAGCCCAAATTCCACATCTTGGAAGTAAGTGGAAATAATTATTTATCTTGGTACTTGGACATGGAAATGCACCTCCAAGGGCAAGGTCTCATTAATGCAATTACAGAAGACGAAACCTCAAATTCAAGGGATAAAGCAAATGCACTGATTTTTATTCGTCGTCATTTGCATGAGAGCCTGCAGACTCAATATTTATCTGTTCGAGACCCTCAGACCCTGTGAAAGAGGTTGAAAGATAGGTATGATCATACCAAGACTGTTATCCTCCCTCAAGCACAATATGACTGGCAAAATTTCAGACTGCAAGATTTTAAATCAGTGTCTGACTATAACTCTGCTTTATTTGATGTCGTTTCTCAACTTGAGTTAATGCGGTATCAAGCTCACTGATGTTGAGTTATTAGAGAAAACTTTATCTACCTTCCATGCTTCGAATATTGTATTGCAATAGCAATACTGGCAATGTCAATTTGCCACATATTCTAAATTAATTTCGGTGCTCCTCACTGCCGAGCAAACTAATGAATTGTTGTTCAAAAATCATGATTTTAGACCTGCTGGCTCAAAAGCATTGCCTGAAGCACATGCTAACTTTAAGAAAAATACTGACTATATTAAGGGCTATAAGAGCAGGCAAGAGCATAATTTTCGAAGGGATGGCAAGAAATTTAACCGTCCTAAGAAATCTAACTTTGGCCTGAATTATTATAAAAAAAAGAAGTATAAGAAAGTGGCTAATAAAAATATTTTCCATCGCTGTAGTATGACTAAGCACTGGTCACGTACTTGTCGTACGCCAAAGCACTTTGTTGATCTATACTAAGCATCTTTGAAAAATATGGGCAAACGTGATGAATCTCACATCATTGAAATCAATCCTACTGCCATAATTACTGTTGAAGCCAACAATATATTTGTTGATAAGACTCCTCTTGCTCCTGAAGTAGCAAATTTATCCTTGGATGTCTCTGATTTCTTTGAGGACCTCTGATTACTTTGATGAGGCATCAGACTGGCGGATGACAACTTAGACTTTGAACTTTATGATTAAAATAATTTCTTTTATAGCTGCTTTTCTTTAAATGTATTACATTTTGTTATTATATAATATGGTTATGTAATGCAATACTTACGAACCTTCTGTCTATTATCTTGAGATTTTACTTGACCCTATTACTAATATGCAAATTTTATGATATTTGACACCTAAAGTTGTCAATATAAATGAAAATGGAAATACCGAGAAAAAGGGAGAAGTTTGTTTGCTTGATAGTGCATCAACGCATACTATATTTCGTAGCAAACACTTTTTCTCGAGTATGACATTGCGTAAGGCACATATCCATACAATATCAAGTCCTATTCCAATTATTTATGGTTTGGGGAATGCCACAATTATTTTGCCAAATGGCACCATCCTACATATTGATGATGCGTTTCTAAGCAGTAAATCAAAAATGAATCTACTCAGTTTCAAAAATGTACGCCGTAATGGGTACCATGTTGAAACTATTTATGAGCAAAATAAGGAATATATTGTCATTACCTCTTATAAGATGGGCCTGAAAACCATCCATGAGAAGTTAGAAGCTTCTTCTATGGGTTTGTATTGTGTTATAATTAAGGCTTTTGAAACCTATGCCATTATGTCCTGGAGACTGGTAAACCCTAATCAGTTTAGGTTATGGCATAATCACCTTGGTCATCCTGGTGCTTCAATGATGCGTAGAATAATTCATAATACAAAATGACACCATTTAAAGGATACAAAAGTATTGTTGTCCAAAGATTATAATTGTGAAGCTTGTTCACAAAGAAAACTCATTACCAAATCTTCTATAACAAAGGTTAATCTTGAATTTCCTGTATTCTTGCAAAGAATTCAGGGTGATATATATGGATTAATACAACCACCAAGTGGACCGTTTCGATATTTTATGGTACTAGTGGATACATTTTATAGATGGTCCTATGTTTGCCTATTATCTATATGCAATGTCGCCTTTGCACATTTACTTGCACAATCCGCTCCAAAAGAGTCTAGTGTTGTATTTGCTTTCAAAGAGCTTATTGCCCCTAAAGAGGCACAAACCTATGAAAAAATCACAAACCCCTAGAATATTAAGAATTCCATTACATATTATAATGAAATTTGGGATCAGAATGAAATCATCATTGATGATGCTTTTGCATTCTCTGTTGCTCATAAAATTATGGATAATGATTGTGAGCCACAATCTATTATTGAATGCCGTCAAAGGCAATATTGGCCTAAGTGGGAGGAAGCAATTAAGATTGAATAGCTTCCCTAACTAAACGAGAGGTTTTTAGACCCATAACTCGAATCTCTAATAATGTAAAGCCCGTTGGATATAAATGAGTATTTGTCCGAAAACGAAATGAGAAAAACGAGATTGTTAGGCATAAAGTTTGACTCGTTGCCCAAGGATTCTCCCAAAGATCTGGGATTGATTATAATGAGACATATTCACCTGTGATGGATATGATTACATTTCGCTTTCTCATTAGCCTGACACTATTTAAAAGATTGGAAATGTGTCTTATGGACGTTGTGACGGCATATCTATATGGCTCATTAGATTCTTATATATATATATATGAATTCCTAAGGGATTTAAAATGTCTGATGCATGCACTTCCCGTAACTTATTCTCAATAAAATTGCAAAGATCTTTATACGGGTTAAAGCAATCCAATCGCATGTGGTATCAACACATGAGTGAGTACCTAATAAAAAAAATGTACAATAATGATCCTATATGTCTATGTATGTTTATTAAGAAATCAGAAACCGGATTTGCTATTGTAGCAGTTTATGTCGATGATATAAATTTAATTAGAACTCCTGAAGAGTTAGCCAAAACTGCTGAGTATTTGAAAATGGAGATATTATCAATTATGAATTGCACTCTTTTTTTTTTGTCCAGTTTTTTCCCATAGGGTTTTTCCAACTTAAAGTTTTTTAACGAGGCAATTAATGCATCCAGCAAGTACATAAGATATAAGATTCATTAGCCCCAACAGTAGCTATATGGCTCAATTGAGGGGGAGATATTATCAACTATGCATTACACTCTTTTTTTCTTTTTGTCCGATTTTTCCCATAGAGTTTTTCCGGCTTAAAGTTTTTAATGAGGCAATTAATGCATCCAGTGAGTACATAAGATACAAGATTGATTAGCCTTAGCAGTGGCTATATGGCTCAATTGAGGGAGAGATATTATCAACTATGCATTGCACTGTTTTTTTCTTTTTATCCGATCTTTTTCCCACAGGGTTTTCCGACTTAAAGTTTTTAACGAGGCAATTAATACATCCATAAAAGGGAGAAATCATAAAATTTGTGCTCTGTACTCTTTTTCCCTTTTGTCCGGTTTTTGTCCCACTGGGTTTTTCTGCCTTAAGGTTTTTAATGAGATAGTATTATTCAATACACATTCATAATATAATACAATGAATATTCAAGGGGGAGTGTTATGAAATACATGTATGAATATTTATTATATTCATGTACTTATTATGGTACATTTGTATCATACATTTTAAGTACATCTCCCTATTCGATGAATGTTCATCTCCCTATCCAATACATGTATCATATGTTCTAAGTACATCTCTCTATCCGATGAATGTTTATTTCCCTATCCAATACATGTATTATCAGATACATTGATATTCATGATAAGTGCATCATTATAAATAGGAGCACAAATAGTGAGAAATAAGAGTTTTTCCGCTTCTAGCTTTTCTCTATTATCTTTGGTGTCATCTGCTTTCTCTACTTAATCTCCATCTATTCTCTTTATTATATACTTGCAACGTGATATTTTACAACATTTAACAATTATTAATTAGGATAATTCCCTGTAGTTGAATTAATTACTTTCTGATAAGTAATTGTGGTAAATGGTGATTTACAGGAATTATCGATCGTCGCATTATTGCGAGACGATTATTGCCTGAGACAAGAATGGATTGATTTGTTAATTGTTTATTTATGCCTTATTAATTAAAGCACATTTATTTTGGAAATTATGTGGTATTTCCTTATAAAACTTATTGATTATTGGATTACCGCAATGTGGCAATTCACGAATAATATGTAGAATACTTACTGTTTCTTGTGTGGACCTCATGCATGTCTTGTGCTGGTAATGACGTGTGCTTACGAGTCCACTTGTGCCCTAATGCATGTTTACATGGGAAAAAGATGGTGCCTTGATGCGTGTTTACGCGGGGAAAAGATGGGGCCCTGATGCGTGTTTATGCAGGAAAAAGATTGTGCCCTGAGGCATGTTTACGCAAGAAAAGATTATGCCCTGAGGTGTGTTTACACGGGGAAAAGGCTGTGCCCTGATGCGTGTTTACGCGGGGAAAATGGAGCCATGAGGTGTGTTTGCACAGGGAGGTAGAGATTATTGTGCCCTAATGCGTGTTTACGCGGAGAGGTGTATAATTGGAAAACGCCTTACTGTTGGGTGTATGAGATACTATATTTTGATTATGCGATTATATGTTTGCCCTATATTTGGCATGTGTGGTTTCTATCATGCAAGGTAGATGCGGTTGCGATGTAAGGCTATTTTGATTGAATGGTTAATTATTGAATGTCATTATGAGAGTCATGCATGTTAAGTATCCCTGAGGTGGATTGGTGCCCTAACTGAGGCTTAGCGTCCGAACTTATTCAGATTTTATCTCACTGGTTATTATTTAACCATTTTCAGGTCCTTGAGAGATGTGCCTAGCGGTGGATTTTGGACTAAGTAGACCTCGAACTCTAAAAATAAGAGATGAAGTAGATCGACCATTTTTGTCCTTGTGTATTTTGTTGGTTTTGGGATTAGTGCCAAAAGATAGGGTTGTACGAGTACCCTTTCTTACGGATTAAAAGAGGTCGTTTTGAATTGTCTATGTTTCTAACTATCCCTATTATTAATGTTTGATTGAGGTTTATTAATTGCTTCCGCATGTGCATATTATCTGATAATAAGAATGGTTGGCGACGTGCCTTGAGACGTCGCACTCTTCAACCACGAGTGTGTAAGGGGATCATCGCATTTTCGAGGGTCAGGGGCATGACACCTAATATAGATATATATTCCATCATCTAAGATACATTCACAAGTCATTTCAACTTAGCTTCCCCGTGTCCTTCATATATCTCCTCGAATATAGGAGACAGCAATGAACAAAACATATCTCAAGCTTTCGATCATAGATGCGAGATAACCATATATTATCTAGAGGTAAAATTCTATTTTAACTGTGATATGTTCTTTATATAACGATGCAAGTAGTCACTACAACTTACAATTTGAAGTCATTTATTTTCTAATTAGCAAAGCATGTATAGAACACCGAAGATATTATCTTTTGTTCCTTATTTTGTGTTTGTAATTGAGCACGTTTGCCTAGAAGAGGCAGAGGAAATTGTAATGCCATAGTTATTATGGATAGCAATTTTTGTGGGTAGGAATGCTGGGGCTTCTTATTAGCCACTCCATAATTTTACGTGAAAGAACACATGGGTTGACCAAAGGCAAAATGTCAAAGTCCTTTGGTTTCGGATGACCTATAATCTTCACATAAGGAGAGGGTCATCGTCATTTGTGACTGCCTAAATTTAGGTGTTTTTTCTCACAACTTCTAAGACCTAGTCTAAGAAAGCAATTCTTTGTGAACTCGTCAATTTCAATATTAATGACCTACTGTCAATAAGATCAAAGGGAAAATTTTAATTTGTTTATAATTTATTTTGAAATATCATCTGATGGGTCACTGTTTCTAGGGGTGATCGGGTCTAGGATGGGTAGGGTCTAGACCTGAACCCTGTATCCAATCTTGTTATAACCGATTCTTCTTTTTTGGACCCTGTACCCTACCCTGCTTTTATTGGACCTGATTTGGACCCGACTTTATTTTTCTGTACCCTACCTTGTTTTCATGGGAACCTATTTTGCAACTGTTCAATATCTTATACGGCTTTGAATTTTACATTAATTAGTGAAAAAATAACAACGCAATCCTCCTAATATCATAAGACAAAGTAAAAATCCTAATAATGCATAAATATTAGCAATAAATATGGATTTAATATTAGTCTCATTCCCACAAATACTTCCGATATAATCTAATGTGCTTGCTCATGTGTATGCAACGGAGCTCTTATTAAGAAGATAGCTTTTTCGAGTTAGACTGAAAATGCTTTAATTAGTGTTTCAATGGTTAGTAACACTTGTCCTACGACTATAGTAATAGTTGAAGGTAAGACCATTAAAAAAGAAAAATAATTCATAAGAACAGTTATTTTTAATAATTCTTTTAAAACAATTCTCCCTTAACTTTGATTTAAAGATAAGCTTTTTTTTTTTTAACAATTCTTCGAAGACAAAAAGATCCAAAGACACTATATAGAGAGATGATTAATTTTTTTTTAGAAGGGTAAAAGCCGGTTCCAAAACTAGTCCAGTTCCCGGTGGGTCTTTGCTTGGACTCTGTTCCCAGACCGATTTCAACCGGTTCCCAAAAATTGGAACTGGTTCCTGGATCGGTTCCCGACCCTGTTTTTCGAGTGGTCCAATCCGATTCTGGGTAAACCCAGTCCCGTTGCACACCCCTAACTGTTTACGTCGGTTCTTATAAGTGAATTTACGATTAACATGAAATATACTAACAAAGTCACAATTAAGATGAAACATTCTATGCATGTATATATGTCTTGCAGTAGATGTTACGCAATTTTAATATATTGCTTAAGCCCCCTGCATCTTTTAATTAATGTTAGTAGTTATAAACGAATAGTCATTTTCTTCCAAAAGTAAAAAGATAATTGCCACAAATCAACAAGTTACAAATTAGGTCGCAATTCGACAAAAAGAAAAAAAAAACAAATTAGGTCGCATTCATACGCATGCCGTGATTGATGGCTCATGTGCAATCATAATTGCACAATTGGTTCTCGTAATTGACATCTCATATTTTTTTATTCAAATAAGGACCAAACTTGAGAGACCCCGAGGAAATTTTTTTCCCATCTTTTAGATTGATGAATAAGAAGTTTCAAGTAGTATAATCCTAGAATCACAAAATTAAAAAATTGTAATTATCGATTGAAAATACTTTAGATTTATATGTCATCTCCAAATTTATAATGACAAATATACATGATGATGACAAATGATGAGTGAGTATAAATCTCTCAAGAACTATAGAAGTTCCGATAAATGTTGAACACATCATGGCAAAAACACAGCGCTATGGCATTGCTATTTCCTTTGGCTCTTCTATGACCTATTTGCTCTAATAACGAACACGAAATTAAAAATAAAAACACAAATAAATGATAATATCATGTCACTGTCATTAGCGTATATGCTTTATACTTGGGTCATATGATCTCACTGTTACACAAATTGTTGACCTCGGCCTTAGTAGCATAACTTCATATCAATTAAGGTGGGGAAGATGAGAAATGTGAGGATAAAATTCCAAAATCTTAAGTATATATATATTTTTTGTCACAACTTCTAATGAAGTACTTATTTATGAATTTTTTTAGTTTTAGTGCCGAAGACCTACCTCCAATCATATCAAAGTGGCAAATTTATTATATACACAAAATTTGACTCAAGATATCGCATAATACGAACAACTGAAAAGTCTAGAAATCTTGAGTATTGATAATAGGCACCTTAAATTGGTCTAGCCGCTTGACTCCTTTATGGATCACCGTTCCCATAGCTTATTAGAAATGAATCAACAATCAACATGGGAAACCTTTTTGATGAAGTAGTGACTAAAATCAATCATACTATTTGTGTATGTCTTGCCATAGATGTTTTGCAATTTCAACAAATTGCTTAAGTCTCCCTATTCTAGTTCTATCATTAGCTATTGTTTCGAATCTAAGAGAAATTCTAGAGAATGTTTGCTATCTTGAAATTTTCTTATCTTTCCTAAATGGTAAAGAGAAAAAAAAATTTGGGTCAACAGAAAATGTCATTTTGGAGTTTTATCAACAATTTGCTTGTGTAAGCAGAGATCCGCTATTTTCTAAATCCTTATGTAAGGAATTAAAAAAAAGAAAAGAAATCTTTCAACTAATTTTTTCTTTTTTTTTCTAAAGTAATATTAAAAGTAATAAGCAAATAGTCATTAGTTTTCAAAAGGGAAAAAATATCACACATCCACGGGAGACAAATTAGGTCGCACTCTCATGCCGTGATTGATGGATTGTAGTCATAATTGTGGAGTTGTTCATCTTAAATGGCATCTCATATTTTTTCCACAAGAAGACCAAATTTGAGAAGCCACGGAAAAGTCTTTTGCCCAGCTTTCACGTTATCGAACAAAACTCATTCTCCATTCCTTAGGAGTATTCCGAGTCCTTGAATCACAGAAACGAAAGATGGTAACCCTCCTTTGAAAATATTTTCAAGGTTTGTTTATCATTACCTCATTTTATAGAAAAATGTACACGATACATGATTACGATAAATTACACACGAGCATAAATCCCTTGGGAACTATAGAAGCTTTGACAGAAGGTGAACATGACAGAGTAGATTAAAAAGACTAGTGGTGCTAGAGAGACGACTATTATTGAGGTTTAGGCCAAAAACGTGACTATTGAATTCGTCACACTCTATTAGGGGTGATCAGGTCTAGGGTGGGTAGGGTCCAGACCTGGACCCTATACCCGACCCTGTTATAACCGGTTCTTCTTTTTAGGGCCATATACCCTGCCATGTTTTTATTGGACCTTGTTTTGGACTCGACTTTGTTTTTTCGATCCGGGAACAAGGTCAATCGTGTTTTCATTGGAACCTGTTTTGTAACCATTCGATATCATATACAACTTTAAGTTTTACATTAATTAGTGAAAAAACAATAACGTAATCATTCTAACATTATAAGACAAAGCAAAAATCTTAACAATGCATAAACATTAACAACAAATATGGATATAATATTAGTTTCATTCTCACAAATATTTTTGATATAATATAATGTGCTTACTCATGTTTATACAACAAAGCTCTTATATCTTTCTTGAGTTTGACTGAAAATGCTTTAATTAGTGTTACAATAATTAGTAGCACTTGTCTTGCGATTATAGTAAAAGTTGAAGGTAGGATCATTAAAAAAGAAAAATAATATATGAGAATAGTTATTTTTAACAATTGTTTCAAAACAATTATCCCTTAACTTGATTTAAAGAGAAGCTTTCTTTTTTTAACAATTCTTCGAAGATGAAGAGACTCAAAGGCACTATATAAAGAGACGATTTTATTTAAAAAAAAGGATAAAAATCGGTTCCAAAATTGGTCCGGTTCCGGGTGGATCTTTGCTTGGACCATATTCCCGGACCGGTTTCAACTGGTTCCCAAAAACTGGAATCGGTTCTCGGACTGATTTAATTGGGAGTCGGTTCCCAACCTTGTTTTTTGGGTGGTCCGGTTCGAGTTCCGGGTAAACCCGATCAGGTTGCACACCCCTACACTTTATACCCTCCCACAAGCACTAATCTCCATTTCCACCTAGTGACGAGTGAAAACCATGATTCATAGAGATTCCTCTCATTGATGTGAGTAGGAGTGAGCATGATTTCAAAATAGAGCCTAAAATTAGGGGTGTGCAACCGGACCAGGTTTATTCAGGAACCGGATCAGACCACCCGAAAAATAGGGTCGGGAACCCGTTCCCGGTGAAACCGATTCCAATTTTTGGGAACCGATTGTAACTGGGCCGGGAACTGGTTCCAAGTGGAAACCCACCCGGATCGGTTTTGGAACCAATTTTCTTTAAAAAAAAATTTGAAAAGCCCCTAGCTTAAAAAAGGAAACACCTCACCCTCTCAAGTCTCAATCATGGAACAAATTGTTGTTGGGGGAGCAAAAGCTTAGCTCCCTCATTCCGATGGGAGGAGGAAGTGGGGGAAGGAGACGAGGCGGGAAGAGGAGGTAGAGGGCTTGGCCATATCTGGAGTAGAGGCAGGGGGAAGAAGTAGGGATGAGGCTCGGTAGTGGAGGCAGATTGAGCTAAGGCGAGCGAGCTTTATTCGCAAGCGTCTTCTTGGCCTTGCTAATTACAACTGCTTGTTGCCACCGATGGTTGCTTGCCACTTGTTGCCTTAGCTCGCTATTCAGTCACCATAACCAAGCTCAAACCACCGCTAGGCCCACTACGCTCATTGTTGCGAGATCGCTACCCAAAATAGATCTAATGATAAATAGGGTAGACCCTATTCCCAGACTGGCCCAGACTAGAAAAACAGGGTTGGGTCCAAAATAGGGTCTAGTGCAAATAGGGTCGGGTACATGGTCCAAAAAAGTGGAACTGATTATAACAGGGTTGGGTACAGGTTCTAGGTTTAGACCCTACCCACCTTGGACCAGTCACCCCTACCTAAAATCATAGAATTGGACTAGTGGGAATCTATTTTGTTATAGGTTTTAGATTCCAAAAATTAGGGAACCTATTTTGACAAATAGGTTCCATATTCTAGGTAGGTAGAACTTAAAATAACTTTTTGCATTTTTCTTGGTCTATGCCTTCGCGCGATTCCATTAGTGTGTAATTTGGAACCATTAGTCTACATTTCCATTTTATGAGTGAGACTTTTACTTCATTAATGTTTCATATTCTTCATATGTCTAAATATAAATTGTGGTTAGTAAATTATAGCATCAAATATTGGTCATTAAATGTGATGATTCATTACAATCATTCGACTAATAATATAGGTAGAATCTAGTTAAAAGCTAGAATTGATCCTGGATCCTTTGAGATAATAGGTTCCAGGTTTTAGATTATGCAAGGTAAGTTTCAGATTCCAAAAATGATAAAACTATTCTAGTGAATAGGTTCTCAGTTTCAGGTGGAACCTATATGAAACCTAAAATCACTTACTCCTAGATGCAACTAATTGAATTAGCAAAGCATCTATAAAACACTGATATAAAAATGATACAAGTATAAAACATTTATAGTAAGAACGGTAACATGACATTGTCTTCTTCTTTTAATTTTTTTTTTGTGTGTGTTTGTTATTAGAGCACACATGTCGTGGAAGAGCCAGAGGCGATCGGGAGGCCATAGCTTTCATGGATAGCAAGTTTGTGGATAGGAATAATGGGGTTTATTCTCAGCCACTACATAATTTTATGTGAAAGGACACGTGGGGGCGTCCAAAGGCAAAATGTCAAAGTCTTTTTGGGCTCACGATTTTTCTTAGGATGAATTGTCTTCTTCCATATCTTGGGTCATCGTGATTCATGGCTGCCAAAATCTAGAAAATTTGTTTTTTTGGCACAGCTTCTAAGCCAAGTCTAAGAAAGAAATTCAATGAACTCTTCAATTTCAGTGTCAATGACCATTTCAATCAGAACAAAGGGGCAAATTTAATTTTGAATCGAAATCTTATTCAGGATATCGCCTAATACAAACAAGGTAAAGATTTAGATATTTTTTGTGCAAATAACATGCATATTCCATTGGTCTAGCCGCTTGATTTCTTGATAGGTTAGTATATCCATAGATTCTTATAACTGAATACCAAATTAACATGAAAAACTGAGGTGCTGCTGACAAAGTGATAACTAAATATGGAACGTACTATGTGTTTCACTGAAATTAGATTGTTGATAAAAAAAAATTTCACCAAAATTCATTCTTCGATTTTGTATTAGGAGGAGATGGGTTCTTTGGTGATTTTGGTTAAGAGTCTTAATGAATCACAAGGAACATATATACTTGGTTGTAATTTAATCGACGACAAAGTACAAAACACTTTGCCAAATTTTAATCAACATCAAAGTAATATGATTGAGCGATACAACACAGAAATTTAATTGATGTTGACATTAAACTATGGCTAAAGTACGGAAATTGAAAGATATTTAAATTAAAGGAAAGATAAATCGCGGAAATTGAAAGATAAAGATAAATTTGCAAGAACATTGAGTTATGTGATTGATTCAAAGACCTTCACAAAGATTTGGATGTGGTTATTTATGGCCTAGAATCAATGGTTACATATAGCTATTACAACTTTGGAATTCAAATAAACAAATAACTTCCTGATGGCAATTAAACATGATGATTACTAAATTTGAAAAAAACAACTAACTCCTTAATCCTTTCGATAGTTATTGAAAATTACTGCATGAACACTCATTTCAACGAAATTACACAAATCAAAATTAAACAAATATGGACATAACACCCGGCAATCATCTTTTTGTTGATTGCTTGTTGTTGATATTGATGACTTTGTCGAGAATTTTCAAGGCTCTTGTTAATATTTTTACATTGTGTTGCTGATGACTTCACCAACGAATTGTCAATTCCCTCAAATTATTATAATTTTGTTCATAAAAGACAAAACTATGCTCTTATCAATTAAATATATCACTTGTTTATAGTAACTAAAAGTTGATTCATTTTTGGTATAAATGCTATGTATGTATGTATTGTCATAGATATTGTGCAATTTCAATGTATTGCTTAAGCCTCCCTGTTTCTTCTTTTTTTAAAGTAATGTCAAAAGTTAAGAGCAAAAAGGCATTTCGTTTTCAAAAGGGAAAATATTGTCATACATCGACAAGGTACAAATTAGGTGGCGTTCTAATGCGTGCCGTGATTGATTATTCATGAGTAGTCATAAATGCATATTTGTTCTCATAAATGGCATCTCATATTTTTTCCACATAAGGACCAAACTTGAAAGACCCGCGAGAAGACTTTTGCCCATCTTTTAAATTGACAAGTAAGAAGTTTCCAGTAGTATAAGCAGTCGTGGAATTACAAAATTTAAAGATAATAATTATCGATAGTGAATATTTTTAGATTTTATATATAATCTTCTCCAAGTTTATGATGACAAAATATAAGTGATTTTGATAAAATACGAGCGAGCATAAATTTCTCAGGAACTATAGAAGTTTCAACAAATGGTGGATAAGTGTGCGGCAGAAACATGGAGCTAAGAGATGACCTTAGATTAGAATTAGCCAATAATGTTACCCATTTACACGGATTCCTTGGCCCCATTTGCAAAGGAACAATATGTGAAGTTTGTTATCTATTTCTCTATTTAAGTTGTTATTAAAGACCTTTTGTATGTAGACTCCAGTGGGACTACATGTACTGCAGATGAAACTTGACTTGTTTTGTTTATTGTGTTTCTCTTATTTACCGGAAAAAACTGGGGGAAATGCTTTATCTTCGGTAAATAGGCAAACATCATTCTCTTATTCCTTTCTAAGCATTCGTTGTCCGTTGATATCAATGCGTGAAAATTCCATTGAATAATGACACTAGCATTTTAGCACCCACAATAGTGGATAACTAGAAATTGCACCTATTGCGATCTTCTTTGAAGAAAATTAATGGATTACTAAACTGGCACGACCGGTTATTCTCAAAAGAGATGATGTCATAGTCTAGCGTAGGCTCTCTCTAACCCACACTAATCATAACTTGAGTTCTTAATTCTATCCTGTAATCTAAATTTCCTTTTTGGAGCTGTCACTAATTAGTTATAGGTCAATTGAACACCCGAGTAAGATACGAGACTATATTTTACTTTTACTCTAATCATTTCAATTGCTTTTTTCTTTATTTTGAAAATGTTTTTGCATGCAGCATTGTCAATTTTATCCTATGTCATTAGTGCATAACTAACACTCAATAATAAAATAATAAATAAATTACTGAAAAGATTAAAGAACCCGTAACGCATGAGCAAGCAAAAGCGAATCTTTATTTATCACGCTTTGAAACATAGGTTCTATAAATATTAACTGAAGAAGCAAACAATGATGCGTGTATGTCCAAAATATGATTTCTAAAGCGAATATGATTATGCAAGTTGATGAATTGATATGATGCCAAAGTAAATGCGTGCTAGACTATAATTTTTTTCTTATTATTTAAGGATAATGATGATAAATTAAAAGCCCATATGTATAATTTAAGATATATGAGATAATTTACATTAATAGATAAAATGCAATGCCGATTAATTCTTTTTGGTTTTCTTTTGTGATGAACCACATGCAATGAGATGCACTAATTAATTAATGCTATGTACGTGGAATACTTATTAAAAATTAATCCTAAAAAGCATGCGATCTCTATATGACGTACAACATGTAACATGTACATTATAAAACTAATTATGAATTAATTTTGTACCTAAATCAATCGATATAAAATACTTTTGGAATTTTCTTGATGAATTAGAAATAGGAAATTCTCCTAAATCTATAATGATGACCTAAGTAAACCAGGAGATAATGTGGATTAAACCCTAGCCATGCACGAGCTAAATATCACGATTTCCTCAATTACTAGATGATTTCCGATGCATCAAATATATGACATTCTAAATTAGGAAACCCACATGAATACAATCTAAGTTCTAGATGCAATGCATATAACATATGATTCTCATGCCACGATTATAAAAAATGTAATGCCACGATGTACCATTTTTCATATTTAGAAACATGCATATGTTTATTTGGATTATCATGTAATGAAACCATATATTATATTTTATAAACCATGTATAATTCATGAGACATGATTGAAGATCTGATCCGATGCAATCTTTAGACTCAAAGGCAGCCCAAATGAAATATGCAATGCATAATGCAATCTAAAATGACTAGCGATATTGTTAGTTTTTATTTGATTTTATTATATGTGATCCATGGATATAAAGTGCAAATACAGCAATCAAATAATAATGCATTATAAATGGCCTACTGTGCTGGAAAATAATGATTCATGAAAATTCTAATTTGTTTAAGATGGCAATTATCATAGTGGAAGTAGAGTATGAAATCATATCTAAACATGCGAAATATGTACAGTTGATGCAAATCAATGACAATGCTTAAAGATAAAGATCGAATATCTCTTTTGATTTTTAATGAGAAAATGAATTTATGATCTCTTAAAGCAAAATATGAAATAAGATTTCTCATTAATTTTAAATTTAAAGAACATGCAATATACCATTCTAGGCCGTGAACATGCTTGAAGATGTTTTTATCAGATGCAATTGAAGGAGACAATTTTTTTTTAATTTTTAAAAAAAGGCCATTGAACAAACTCAACCCAATTTTACGCAATCCCTAATGCATTGTAGAATAACTCGGATCGACGATTACCGCAATGGACAGCCGGACAAAAGCGACGCAAGTCTAGATGGATGGCAATTGGACAATTAATTGGTCGGCCATACCAATGGCTACGGTGGGGGCATAACGTCCATGAATGCGAAAGGCGACAATGCCGGAAAGACCGGTTCCAGAGACCCGTTCTGCAGCTAATGACACTCCCTATGAAGCAAAAGAATAATAAAGGTGACTGACTTGACCGATTGATGAAGGGTGACAGATGAGGAGGGAGTAATTGTGGTCTGTCCTGGACGTGCTTTCCCGAAGACTTTTTGAGTAATTCCTCTGTGTATGTTCCCCTCCGTTTTTGTTTGCTCCTATCTACCCTTTTGATGGAGATGCCACCGAATCCTCCGGATTCACGTTCATGGGATTCTTTTTGGAGTAAACATAATTAGTTGGATGAAACCAATTTTTTAAATTGAAGTGAGCTTTCAGATCAAGATAATGAAATTGATCATTGTATATGACCAAATCTGAATTACTATATGATTTCTAACGCACCAAATCAAGATATGAAATCAACACATCATAGCAAAATAGTATTCTCAAAGTTTGATTTGCAATAAAAAAGAATGGGGGGTTTTCAATCATCACCAGCACATGTTATTATTATATTTTGAAATAAAATACCTTACTATAAATTGACTTTTTATCTGTATGATATAGGATAAAATGTCTCATGGTCATGTGAATCTTTTCAATGAACCAAACGTTGAAGCTCTATTGGGTAAAATTTGTATAAAAATTGATCGAAAATCATTTTTTGACTTTAGCTTTAACTCATGTAATCCTAAAATTGATTTTGTAATGTTTTAGGTCCTAACACAAGTTCATCTACGAGATTTTGGATCAATGGGGTAAAAAAATTTCTACTAATTCATTATTTTTATTTTGATCTTTTCTTTACTTCATTTGTTTTATGCATAATCAATACCACCGGACTTAATTTTAGATCACTAGAGAAGTCCTTCTAGAACAATTTTATTCGGATGAAAGTATTGATAAGCCAATTCATCAATGCTTTTATTATTAGTTGCAAAGCTAACGTTTCATGTGCTTTTTCGTCTTTTAAATTTAATACATTTATATAATAACATCAACAATTTCTTTTTAACATGTGATAATATTTTCTACTTGTAATTTATTATATTTCGGTTTGAATTTATTTTTTATTTCATGCAATTCAAGAAAAAATGATTGTCCCTCAACTGGAGCTTGCAATAAGAAAACATAAAGAGAAAAATAGATTGAAAAATGAAACCGGTTGAAGAGGTGAGCAATTTCCTCAAAATCTTCTTGTGGCCTACGTTCGACTGGCACTCCGTCGGTTTACGGAGGACCGTCATCTCAGCGGGACCCTCCTTCCACCGTCTAAAATACTTTTCCAAATTTATTCCAACTTTGCTTCTCCGGCATCTTCTATATATAGACACACATTCATCACCT
Organism: Corymbia citriodora subsp. variegata; assembly: GCA_014858505.1. Taxonomy (NCBI): domain Eukaryota; kingdom Viridiplantae; phylum Streptophyta; class Magnoliopsida; order Myrtales; family Myrtaceae; genus Corymbia; species Corymbia citriodora. The sequence goes on from CM026414.1 coordinate 7,654,225, forward strand.
TCTATGCAAGAAACAACGATAAACGAAACAAAAATCTGAAGCTCTCAATCATGGACGCAAGAGCATCGTTTTACCTCCTCCTGCCTTTCCTAGCCCTCCTCGCAAGTAAGCACATTGTCATCATAATCTCTCTATTTTTAAACTATTATAAATTCCTACGTTAACATTTTCTTCTTCCGAAACTAAAAAGTCTTGGGTTCAAATTCCCATCTTTGTTATGGAGATTCATTTGCTAATAAAGCCCAGGAGGAAAAATAATTAATCTGCGTACATCAATTTTATACCTTGCAGGCATGCTTGCAGGAGGAGCCGGCGCAGCCACACTTAACTTTGCCAACAAGTGCTCCTATACAGTCTGGCCTGGGACTTTGACCGGCGGGAGCAGCGGGCAGCTATCCTCAACCGGTTTTGAACTCGTCACGGGCGCATCCTTCTCGATCAATGATGTCCCGGAGACGTGGTCCGGCCGGGTGTGGGGCCGAACGGGCTGTGCCACTGATGCCTCTGGCAAATTCGTTTGTGCCACCGCCGACTGTGGCTCTGGCCAGGTGAGCTGCAATGGTGCAGGGGCGATCCCGCCAGCCTCCTTGGCGGAGTTCACTCTTGCAGCGGCAGGCTCCGGCCAGGACTTCTATGACGTCAGCCTTGTGGACGGCTTCAACTTGCCCCTCTCCATAACCCCGCAGGGCAGCGGCAGTGGGTGCACCACCACCAGCTGCCCAGGCAACGTTAACTCTGTGTGCCCGTCGGAGCTGGCGATGAAGGGGTCAGATGGGAGTGTCGTGGCGTGCAAGAGCGCATGCCTAGCGCTCAACCAGCCGCAATATTGCTGCACAGGGGCGTACGGGACGGCAGAGACATGCCCGCCGACGAACTATTCGAAGATTTTCAAGGACCAGTGCCCTCAAGCTTACAGCTATGCCTACGACGACAAGAGCAGCACTTTTACTTGTGCGGGCGGGACTAGTTTCCTCATCACATTCTGTCCGTGACCTATCCTCTCTTCTTCCGAACTTGGATGGACCATTTTCCTCTCCGAGATGAAAATATGAGGTCCATGGGTTGTCTAGCTTGGCCTAAAACTATTTGTATCCTTGTCTCTAGATTGAGTGATCATGCAAGTAGTTTCATTTTCCACTAGGAAAAATAAATGTAATCTGCCAAGAGAATAATGGATTATACAAAATAATTTATAGTTATTCTATCAAATCTCACATGATATCAAGGTTAGAACTTCCAAGTTAATATCTTTTTTATGCCTCATTTTCTTTCTTGTTGACACCCGAATTTTTTTTTATTTTGTTTTAAATGCCTATCTATTTTGCTTATATAAATATATATTAATTTCTAGAAAAGATTAAAAAATTCAAAAATTCGAAAAAAAAAAATTCGGTTAGTTGGGCTGGTATAGTCCAGCCTTTTAATTTCTCAGCCCATTCTCTTTTAATCCCTTAAGCCCACCTTTTTATTTCCTTCAAGCCCACTAAGATTAATGGAAGCACAAGCCCAGCTGACCATTTTCTTTTTCTTTCCCTTCTCTTGAACCTTCACAGGGGAGAAGAAAAAACAACGCTGGACAACAGGCGCACAGAGGAGGAGGCACAGAGATTTGAGAAAATTCCTTCTTCGATTTTGGATTAAGAGGAGATGGGCCCTTTGGTGATTTTGGTTAGGAGTCTTTATGAATCACAAGGAACAGATATACTTGGTTGTAATTTAGTCGATGACGAAGTACAAAACACTTTGATGAAATTTAATCGACATCACAGGATTTTAATTGACGATGACATGAAACTACGGCTAAAGTACAGAAATTGAAAGATATTTTAACTATGGGAAAGATAAATTGCGAAAAAAAGAAAGATAAAGATAAATTTGCAAGAACATTGAGTTATGTGATTGATACAAAGACCTTCACAAAGAGTAGGATGTGGTTATTTGTGGCCTAAAATCAACAGTTACATATAGTTGTTACAACTTTGAAATTCAAATAAATAAATAACTTTCTAATGGTAGTTAAACATGATGATTAATAAATTTGAAAAAAACAACTAACTCCTTAATCCTTTCAGTAGTTATTGAAAGTTATTGAATGAACATTCATTCAAAAGAAGTTACATAACACCTAGCAATCATCTTATTGTTGATTGCTCATTGTCGATATTAATGATTTTGTCGAGAAATTTCAAGGCTTTTGTTAATAATTTCACATTGTGTTGCCAATGACTTCATTGATAAATTGTCAGTTCCCTCAAATTATTATAATTTTGTTCATAAAAGACAAAACTTTGCTATTATTGATAAATATATCACTTGTTTATGATAACTAGAAGTTGTTTCATTTTTGGTATAAATGCTATGTATGTATGTCTTGCCATAGATATTGTGCAATTTCAATGTATTGCTTAAGCCTCCCTGCTGCTTCTTTTTTCAAATTAATGTCAAGACTTATGAGCAAAAAGGCATTTTGTTTTCAAAAGGGAAAAATTGTTATACATCGACAAGGTACAAATTAGGTGGTATTCTAATGCGTGCCGTGATTGACTATTCATGAGTTGTCATAAATGCACATTTGTTCTTATAAATGGCATCTCATATTTTTTCCATGTAAGGACCAAACTTGAAAGACCTGCGAGAAGACTTTTGCCCATCTTTTAAATTGATAAGAAGTTTCCAGCAGTATAAGCAGTCATGGAATCACACAATTTAAAGATCATAATTATCGATAGTGAATATTTTTAGATTTTATATATATTCTTCTCCAAATTTATGATGACAAAATATATGTGATTATGATAAAATACGAGTGAGCATAAATTTCTTAGCAACTAAAGAGGTTTCGACAAATGGATTAAAAAAGTCATAAATTTATTGATTTTGTATCAATTTAGTTCTAAACTTTTCAATTAGACCAATTTAGTCATAAACCTTTGCACATTAATACCAATTTAGTCTATCTAACCAATTTTGGTTGGCCGATATTGATCGTTTGGCCAATGTTGACATGGCAATTTTTAAATTTTTTTTTCCGAATTTTTTATTAATTTTTTCATTTTCATTTTCCTTTTCCTTTTCTTTTTTTTTTCTCTTCTTCCCCCTTGGGCTTCCTCTCCACGCAGCTACTAGCGAAGGTGGACTAGATTTGGGCAAGGCCAATGAAGCTGCAATGGCCTTGCCACAGGTGAAAGCGATCTCATTCACAGCTGGTGAGGCCATGATGGCATTTGCCAAGGCTCAAGGTGTCCTTTGCCCATAGCAAGGTTGTGGTGGCGAGGTTGGCCTTGTCCAGCCTTGGGCGAGGGAAATGACCCTCACAGGTGGTTGGCGAGGCTTCAAGCACCACTAGAGCCTCCCTAGCAATTGCATGGAGAGGAAGCCCAAGGATGAAGAAGAGAAAAAGAGAAAAAAGAGAAAAGGGAAAAAGAAAAAGAAAAAGAAAAAAATTATAAAAAAATGAAATTTTTTTTTAAATTACCACATAAGCATTGACTAGACAATTAGCGCCAACCAGCATCCACATGAACGTCAGCTAGCCAAAATTGATCAGATGGACTGAGTTGGTACCAATGTGTAAAAGTTTAGGACTAAATTAGTTTACTTGAAAAGTTTAGGACTAAATTGTTATAAATGCAATAGGTTCATGATTTTTTGGGTACTTTTCCTTGCTTGATGGCAAGTTACTTAAAATAGCATATGTTGTGACCTTTTTCAAAGAAAGTTAGTGAATTATTAAATTGGCACAAATGGTTACATACAATTCACCTATTCAATTGAAATTCAATCCAACTGAAAGCCTTATAAATGAATCACATGCCAATGTATTTGCATGAATCGTGAAATTCAACCTCAAATTATCTCCATCAACTTCCTTGAATTTCATACCAATGTGTTGGCAATTATCAAGACAAGGAACACACGCTCGGAAGGCTATGAGATGAATAATACATTAACCCCTGACCACAGGTGAATGAGAAAGTACAAACAAAGCAACCCAAATGCACTCAAAGTCATAGTCAAATTGCATTTTCCAGAAATATCCAATGTTCAAAATTGCCAAATTACCTATGCCGATGAACCGTGGATTTGCGGTAACTCGTTAGATGATCAACCCCACATTGGCACCACCTTATCGAAAATCGATAGAACAGCCTAACTAAACTAAAACCATTCCAATTCCCGCCTAATTAATAACACCAAGCAAAATTCAGAATTAATTCAGGGACATTCAAGACCGAAATTTGGGATTATTTGGTGATGAATTGAGTTGAAAATTGATGCCGTATCTTCCTGCAACTGTATATGAGTTCACATGATCAAATTGGCAACAAATTGACTGGCTGGCACTTGAATGTTGCCAATGATTTCAAATTACATTTTTTGAAGAAGATTAATACACATGTCAGAGACATTATAGATTTATAATATCGACATCTTGGGCCCAACCCTCACCAAAAACAATAAATACCTTATCAAAAAAAAAAAAAAAGATATCTGGGGCCCAACAACTAAAATTTTGAAAAATGAAGGATCGAGAGCCAGTCAACTTGGGCTCGAACCGGGCCCGGTAAGCATAGTTTCACGCCAACCATTTGAGCCTTGTACAAAATCTAAGACATATTCAGGCAAGTTTGGGCCCCGAGGCCCGGCCCAGAAAGTCAACACCTTACTCATCTCATTTAGGCATTTCGCCTTAGAATCTCTCTCCTCTCTCTCCTCTCTAACATACTCATCTCTAGCTCCTCCCCTCGCCAGCCACCGCTTCCCTCACCTTCAACCTCCGGCCAGTGGCCGGCGGTCACTACATCACTGTCCAACTTCCCTCCACTCTCCAGCTACCGTGACCTCCACCGTCTTTGGTATCCATCTCCATCTTTTCCTCTTCCATTCTCTCTGCCGATTGTTCTTGTAACCGGTCATAGTACATCAAGCCTCAACTCCACGATCATACTCCGTTCGTCTCTATCCTCGTCACTCCTGTCACCGCCATTGATTCTCATTCACTCTCTCTTCACTGGTTTCAATTCTAGGCGTCCCTGCTTCAGAGGCCTCCTCCTTCCAATCCATTTATCAATCGCGTCCAGTCACTGCTCTTACTCGAGGTCAAACTCTGGTACTCTGTTTTTGTGAGGCAGAGACCGAGAGCCTTCGCGTCTGCTGGAGTGAAAAACCAGTTGCATCTGAGGCAGTCTCAATGACCTCAAGTGTGCTACATCGCCTTCACATTGATCTGGCCGTCACTTTTTCCTGTGTCTGATTGTTTTCCTCAACTGTTTTAGTATGCATGTTGGTTGCGGTAAATGAACTTCATAGTCATTTTTTTATTATACTAAGACTCGCATAACAGTATTTCCAAATTTTGAAGTCTAACATTCATCTCTATATGTATGGTTGGCTCCAATATTTTATCTATAATACTTACCTTTACCAAAAAAAAAAAAAAACATTCATCTCTATATTGGGGCCGAGAGTCTTCAGGAGTGTTCGTTTTATCACCTTGGTCGATACAGTCTGGTATCCTCAGTTTCGATTTTTTGCACGCTTGTATCTTATTGCTGGTATATGCTTCAACTATTGCCTTCATTGCTAGATCTGAGTTTGGTCTTGAGTGATTCATGTTAAACACTCTTTGCTCATACCGATTGCATACATTCATGTCGATGTTAGGAAGGCCATTAAGTGTGTGATTTCGCTGGTGAATTCAAATTGTATTTTGAGGTGTTCGTTTCTTACCATGTTACCAAGAAGGTCAGAATCAGTTTTGCTTTGAATGAGGATCATTTGGCCACGCTCTTGTATCTTCATATCTAATGATTTACCTCATGTGATCGTTCTTCCAATTCAATGCAAAGGGACAACATTACAGTAAGAGGACTATGGTATGCTCTATATTTTCTTATTTCTCATACATACTAAACACAGAAAAGATTACATTACTGATCAGTGTCATATAAGTATTTGACTGCATGTGCAACTCCTGATTGTTTAGTGCATTTCTTTTTGCCTTTCTCTTGGAGTAGTGTAAGAACCACCTCCTGTTCTCATCAACGATCATGTTCCCTAGCACAACACCGATCAAAAACCTGACTTCAGCATCAATTAGCACAACTTTCCAATCCAAATTGAACGTAGACTCTTTGCTAATTTTTTCCTGGGGAGGTGGTGGTAATGGTAAGTTATTCCCAAATGTTATGCATTTTTTTGGTAAATGACTTCTGCATAACCCCTCATTCATAGCAACTAAATTGATTGCGAATGTGTTAAACTAACTCCATTGTGGTATTGGTCCCGAAATCAGATTATGAGAGACATTGAAAGATAAAAGAAATGTAAGTTGGGTTAGTTGTTGAGGGATCTCTCCTAAGAGATTGTTTCGAGAAAGATTCAAAGATTCAAGCATTATTAGATTTGCTGAAGATGGCGGGATGGAACTAGTGAGAATGTTGTCTGAAAGGTTAATCAAAACAAGTGAGTTCAAATCTCCAACGAGATCGGGTATGGGTCCTTTGAATTTGCTCTTTTGATTCTAAGACTTTGCTTGAATTCCATTAAGGTTGAGCTCTCATATCATTGGCATAATGGCTTAGCAAATGAAATATGAATTATCGCAAGAAGGACGATCCATATACAAAACATGTAGAATAACGAGGGTACCATATTTGCTCTCTTTTTTTTCTGCGTTTTGGTTGAGCTTGTTTCCAGTGGAAAAGCTTTTATGGGTTGTGACAAGCAATTCGATCATTGCAATTTCATGCTCCTTTGGCCATTCATGCACTAGACACAATTGAAAAGACACTTGGGTCCGATTGAAGAAAGAGTCGATTTAAGAAATGGAAAAAAACCTATAGACCCGTGCCATACACGACCAAAGTATTAGGCTGTGGATTGTTGGAAATATATCATTCTAGAAGTATACTTGATCTGTTGACCATTATGAGTAGAATTTTTTTTTTTGTGTGCAAATGACTCATTTAGAACGTTAGTTAAATATAAAGGTGAATTTTCCATCCCTTGTATGGTTTGAAAATGTCAAACAGATGTACCTTCTAGCGGATGAAAATATGAGATGTCATGACAAGCATTGCGATTCTTTTAATCATTAATGGCATCTCATAATTATCTGTTTTCCTTGAGAAGATTAGAAAATTGCTTAGCTGACCGTCCCCGTAAAATAATGGAGTGACGGTCAAACATGGGCAACGAAAGGTTTTTGAGGGTTTCAAATTTTGACTCTATCCTTCCTTTTTTTCTCAGATTTATATAATTCTTTGTTGCAAGCTCAAATTGAGAGATAAAATCATAAGAAATATTTTTCTCAGTAAAATCATAATCGATGAGATGAGTCACTGCAAGTATTCTCAATGATTATTGAATTTGGACGAAAGGACTAAGAAGCCAATTCATCAATTATTTTATTATTAGTTGCAAAGCTAACATTTCCTGTGTTTTTTCATCTTTTAAATTTATTACATTTATATAATAACATGAACAATTTCTTTTTAGCAAGTGATAATATTTTCTACTTGTAATTGTTTATATTTCAGTTTGTAATTTATTTATTTTTCATCATAATCAAGAAAATTGATTGCGTGGACCCTCTTATGAATTTATCTCTCAATATGAGTTTGCAATAAGAAAACACAAAAATCAAAGAAGAAAAAGAAAAATAGTGTAAAAGATGAAACCGGTTGAAAAGTCAACGGTTTCCTCAACATCTTGTAGCCGACGTTTCACCATCACTCCGTCATTTTAGCGAGAACGGTCGTCTAAGGGCGGCCCTCCTTTAACTCTTAATCAACATCCAACCGCCCTTAAGTGCAAGAAAGAGCTTTCGGCAGCAAGTCTACAAGCCATTGCCGTGAGGTTTTGGTCAACATCTCGTATTGAGATCTTAATGCCATAGGTAAACATTCTCGCCAAACTCTTTCAAATAGGGTGATCCCGGGCGGTTGATAACTAGCTCTTCTTTCAACATTTACATGGAGCTTCCACCTCATATGGCTCCTCTAGGGAATATTTTCTCTCTACCGTCTAAAATACTTTTCCAAATTCACTTCAACTTTGCTTCCCTGGCATTCTCTATATAATAGACACACATCACCTTGTGTACAAGAAACAACGATAAACAAAACAAAAATCTGAAGCTCTCAATCATGGACGCAAGAGCATCGTTTTACCTCCTCCTGCCTTTCATAGCCCTCCTCGCAAGTAAGCACATTGTCACATTGTCATCATAATCTCTCTATTTTTCAAATATTACAAATTCCTACATTAACATGTTCTTCCGAAACTAAAAAGTCCTGGGTTGAAATTCCCATATTTGTTATGGAGATTCATGAGCTAACAAACCCCAGGAGGAAAAATAATTAATCTGCGTACATCAATTTTATACCTTGCAGGCATGCTTGCAGGAGGAGCCGGCGCAGCCACACTTAGCTTTGCCAACAAGTGCTCCTATACAGTCTGGCCTGGGACGTTGACCGGCGGGAGCAGTGGGCAGTTATCCTCAACCGGTTTTGAGCTCGCCACGGGCGCATCCTTCTCGATCAGTGACGTCCCGGAGACGTGGTCTGGCCGGGTGTGGGGCCGAACGGGCTGTGCCACTGATGCCTCCGGCAAATTCGTTTGTGCCACCGCGGACTGTGGCTCTGGCCAGGTGAGCTGCAATGGTGCAGGGGCAATCCCGCCAGCCTCGTTGGCGGAGTTCACTCTTGCAGCGGCAGGCTCTGGCCAGGACTTCTATGACATCAGCCTTGTGGACGGCTTCAACCTGCCCCTCTCCATAACCCCGCAGGGTAGCGGCAGTGGGTGCAGCACCACCAGCTGCGCAAGCAACATTAACTCTGTGTGCCCATCGGAGCTGGCGGTGAAGGGGTCAGACGGGAGTGTCGTGGCGTGCAAGAGCGCGTGCCTAGCGTTCAACCAGCCGCAATATTGCTGCACAGGAGCGTACGGGACATCAGAGACATGCCCGCCAACGAACTACTCGATGATTTTCAAGGACCAGTGCCCTCAAGCTTACAGCTACGCCTACGACGACACGAGCAGCACTTTTACTTGTGCGGGTGGGGCTAGTTTCCTCATCACATTCTGTCCATGACCTATCCTCTCTTCTTCCGAACTAGAATGGACCATTTTCCTCTCCGAGATGAAAATATGAGGTCCATGGGTTGTCTCGGTTGGCCTAAAACTATTTGTATCCTTGTCTCTAGATTGAGCGATCATGCAAGTAGTTTCATTTTCAACTAGGAAAAATAAATGTAATCTGCCGAGAGAATAATGGATTATACAAAATAAGCAATGCACTCGATAGAGTATTTAAATATTAAACCACAATTTCCTCTAAGATCTTAAATTTTTTAAAATACTTAACAATTGTTCTATCAAATCTCACATGATATCAAGGTTGGAACTTCTGAGTTAATATCTTTTCTATGCCTCATTTTCTTTCTCAATTAAATATGTTAACCGCTTAGTACTACGCAAAATAATATCAAACTAAGGCTGTATTCGTTTCATAGAAAATATTACTTTTCTGGAAAATATTTTCCATGAAGCTATTTTTAAGGAAAACATAACTATTTTCAAGTATTTGGATGAAACTTGATTTTGAAGTGGAAAATATTTTCCATTATAAACACTTTTCAATAATTTTTTTATTTTATTTTTTAAAATCGTTATTTATTATTTTTTAAAATTGATTATTAAATTATTTTTTTCTTTTTTTTTGTGCTCTCTCCTTCCATTATAAAATTTATTTTCTGTGAAATCAACGTCAGAAAATTTAAAAAACGTTTTCCTGAAAGACATTTTCCATAAAATGAATGGAGCCTAAGCTTGAGGTGGATTGATAGAATATTTAAATATTAAACAACTCCTTCATCTAAGAGGTTGATATTTTTAAACAATTGGCAATGGTGCCACCTCTACAATACTGTAGTAAGTGATTGATATGACAATGAAGCAAATTCTTTGACTTAACTTTCAAGCTTACTTGTGTATTTGAATTGATTAGTAAGTGATTGATACAAGGATGAAGCATATTGAAAGTGAATGTAGTGGCCTCTTTGGAATTACCATCATTCTTTGACATAACTTTCATGCTTACTTGTCGATTCGAATTGATTCAGGTGCCTTCTTGATGTTATGTTATGTTGTCTATCGACGCTAAGAGAGTTTGGACCCATGTTTTGCACATATTGATTTTGATAAGGTGCCTTTGGGTTTTAAATACATTTTAATAGGAGCTTGGTGGAAATTTAAATTATAATGACAACAGGTTCCTGTAATTTGGTATCATTTTTTTAAAATTATTTTAGCTCAAGTGAAAGCAAAAACTCGTCAAAACATAAGATATTATTAGTATATGAATCTATATATCAATTTCCATTTTTTGTGAAAATATGGAATGTTTCGGCTTCTAAAAATGTCATTATGTGTGAGTAAAAGGTAAAAAAATCGATGCAACATATACATTTATGTTTTCTTGGATTTCCATTTATAACCAATAGGATTAAAATCCTTTCAACTCAAGAGACAAATTGATAGATTCTATTTACTCTCTTTGTTAGCGTTTCCCCTTTAAAATATAAGTGCGTAAAGGAGAGAGATTCGAAAAATCATACTCAAAGTTAATTAGATTTCAGGAGTTTTTCCCCCTTTTTTCCATTGCTCCTAAGAGAATCTTCTCTCCTAAGAGACAACTTTAGTTCTCTTTTTTGGTTGGTCCAACTTTAGTTCTCATACCTAATATTTACTCAAGTATCGTGATAGCTGTCACCATATAAATTTTTCTGTGCTCATCAAGAATACCATATAATTTTGAAGAACCCAACAAGAACATTTAGTGGCTCGTCAATTATTCGGCTGGAACCAGAAAAAGGCATTCCATGTATAATTCAACTCAAGCACTCTATATACATATATATTCCATCATCCAAGATGCATTCACAAGTCGTTTCAACTTAGCTTCCTTGGCATCCTTCATATATGTCCTTGAATATAGGAGACAACGACGAATGAAACATATCTCAAGTTTTCAATCATGGATGCAAGATAACCATATATTATCTAGAGGCAAAATTCTATTTTAACTTTGATACGTTCTTTTTATAACAATACAAGTAGTCACTACAACTTAGAATTTGAAGTCATTTATTTCCTAATTAGCAAAGCATGTATAGAACACCGAAGATATTGTCTTTTGTTCCTTATTTTTGTGTTTGTAGTTGAGCAGGTTTGCCTAGAAGAGGCAGAGGAAATTGTAATGCCATAGTTATTATGGATAGCAATTTTTGTGGATAGGAATTCTGGGGCTTCTTATTAGCCACTCCATAATGTAAAAGAACACGTGGGGTTGACCAAAGGCAAAATGTCAAAGTCCTTTGGTTTTGGATGACCTATAATCTTCACATAGGTAGAGGGTCATCGTCATTTGTGACTGCCTAAATCGAGGTGTTTTTGCTCACAACTTCTAAGACCTAGTCTAAGAAAGCAATTTTTTGTGAACTCGTCAGTTTCAATATAATGACCTACCGTCAATCAGATCAAAGGGAAAATTTTAATTTGTTTGTAATTTCTTTGGAAATATCATCTAATACTGATACAAACAAGTAAAAAATTTGGACATTTTGAGCCTAAATAATAGGCACATTCTATTGATCTAGCCACTAGACTTCCTGATGGGTCACTGTTTCCATCGGTTCTTATAAGTGAATTTATGATTAACATGAAACACACTAACAAAGTCACAATAAATATGAAACATTCTATGTATGTATATATGTCTTGCAGTAGATGTTATGCAATTTTAATAGATTGCTTAAGTCCCCTGCATCTTTTAATTAATGTTGGGAGTTATAAGCGAATAGTCATTTTTTTCCAAAAGTAAAAAGATAATTGTCGCTCGTCAACAAGTTACAAATTAGGTCGCAATTCAAGAAAATAAAATAAAATTAGGTCGCATTCATACGCATGCCGTGATTGATGGCTCATGTACAATCTCATGTTTTTTTATTCACATGAGGACCAAACTTTAGAGACCCGTGAGGAAATTTTTTTCCCATATTTTAGATTGATGAATAAGAAGTTTCAAGTAGTATACATATTTTTTTATTCACATAAGGACCAAACTTGAGAGACCCGTGAGGAAATTTTTTTCCCATCTTTCAGATTGATGAATAAGAAGTTTCAAGTAGTATACATAGTCCTAGAATCACAAAATTAAAAGAATGTAATTATCGATTGAAATACTTTAGATTTATATATCATCTCCAAATTTATAACGACAAATATACATGATGACGACAAATTATTAGTCAGTATAAAACACAGTACTATGGCATTGCTACATCCTTTGGCTCTTCTATGACCTACATGCTTTAATAATGAATGCGAAAATTAAAATGGAAAAATAAATAAACGATAATATCATGTCACTATCATTAGCGTATATGCTTTATACTTGAGTTATGTGATCTCAGTGTTACACAAATTGTTGGCCTCGGCCTTAGTAGCATAATTTCAAATCAATTAGGGGGGGAAGAGAAAATGTGAGGATAAAATTTCAAAATGTAGGTGTTTTCTTTTTTGTCGCAACTTCTGTTCGCAAGATTTGACTCAAGATATCACATAATATGGACAGTTGAAAAATCTGGAAATCTTGGATATTGATGATAGGCACCTTCAATTGGTCTAGCCGCTTACCTCCTTTATGGATCACCATTCCCATAGCTTCTTACGAATGAATCAACAATCAACATGGGAAACCTTACTGATGAAGTAGTGATTAAAATCAATCACACTATTTGTGTATGCCTTGCCATAGATGTTTTGCAATTTCAAAATATTGCTTAAGTCTCCCTATTCTAGTTCTATCATTAGCTATGGGTTTGAATCTAAGAGAAGTTCTAGAGAATGTTTGCTATCCAGAAATTTTCTTGTCTTTCCCGAATGATAAAGAGAAAAAAAAAATTGGGTCAAAAGAAAATGAAATTTTAGAATTTTATCAACAATTTGCTTGTGTAGGCAGAGATCCAATATTTTCTAAATCCTTATGTAAGGAATTACAAAAAAAATATATATTTCAACTAATTTTTCTTTTTTTTCCTAAAGTAATGTTAAAAGAAATAAGCAAATAGTCATTAGTTTTCAAAAGGGAAAAAAGATCACGCATCCACGAGAGACAAATTAGGCCGCACTCTCATGCCGTGATTGATGGATCATTTGTAGTCATAATTGTTGAGTTGGTCATCTTAAATGGCATCTCATATTTTTTCCACAAGAAGACCAAACTTGAGAAGCCACGGAAAAGTCTTTTGCCCATCTTCACGCTAACGAACAAAAGTCATTCTCCATTCCTTAGGAGTATTCCGAGTCCTGGAATCACAGAAACGAAAGATGGTAACCCTCCTTTGAAAATATTTACAGATTTTGTGTATCATTACCTCATTTTATAGAAAAATGTACTGATACATGATTACGATAAATTACACACGAGGATAAATCCCCTGGGAACTATAGAAGTTTTGACAGAAGGTGAACGTGACTATTGAATTCGTCGCACTCTACACCCTCCCACAAGCACTAATCTCCATTTGCACCTAGTGATGTGTGACAACCATGATTTGCGTTTAGGATAAAAGCAACCAGAGTACGCTTGGTTGATTATGAGATTCCTCTCGTTGGTGTGAGTAGGAGTAAGTATACTTTCAGGATAGAACCTAGAACAATAGAATTGGACCAGAGGGAATTTGTCTTGTTACAGGTTTTAGATTCCAAAAATTGGGGAACCTATTTCGATAAATAGTATCCATATTCTAAGTAGGTGGAATCTAAAACAATTTTTTGTATTTTTCTTGTTCTATGTCTTCACGCGATTCCATAATGTCCAATGATTAGTGTGTAATTTGGAATCATTAGTGTAAATTTCGATTTTATAATTAAGACTTTTACTTTATTAATGTTTCATATTCTTCACATGTCTAAATATAAATTGTGGTTAGTAAATTATAGCATAAAATATTGCTCATTAAAGGCGATGATTCATTACAATCATTCAATTAATAATATAGTTGGAATTTGGGTAAAAGCCAGAATTGATCTTGGATCCTTTGATAGGACATGTTCCAATTTTCAGAGTATGCAAAGTAAGTTTCAGATTTCAAAAAATAAGGGAACTATTTCGGTGGATGGGTTCTTGATTTCAGATGGAACCTATATGAAACCTAAAATCACTTACTCCTATATGCAATACATTGGATTAGCAAAGCATCTATAAAACACTGATATAAAACATTTACACTAAGAACGCTAACATGACATTGTCTCCTTCTTTTGAATTTTTTTTTTTGTTATTAGAGCACTGTCGTGGAAGAGCCAGAGGCGATTGGGAGGGCATAGCTTTCATGGATAGCAATTTTTGTGGATAGGAATTATGGGGTTTATCCTCAGCCACTTCATAATTTTATGTGAAAGGACACGTGGGGGTGTCTAAAGGCAAAATGTCAAAGTCTTTTTGGGCTCACGATTTTTCTTAGGATGACTTGTTGTCTTCACATATCTAGGGTCATCGTGATTCATGGCTGCCAAAATCTAGGAGTTTTGTTTTTCTGGCACAGCTTCTAAGCCAAGTCTAAGAAAGAAATTCTTGACGAACTCTTCAATGTCAGTGTCAATGACCATTTTCCAATCAGAACAAAGGGTCAAATTTAATTTTGAACCGAAATCTTATTCAAGATATCGCCTAATACAGACAAGGTAAAGATTTAGACATTTTACATGCAAATAACATGCATATTCTATTTGTCTAGCCGCTTGATTTCTTGATAGGTCAGTATATCCATAGATTTTTATAACCGAATACCCAATTAACATGAAAAACTGAGGTTTTGCTGACAAAGTGATAACTAAATACGGAACATATATGTGTTTCACTGAAATTAGATCATTGATAAAATATTTTTCAGCAAAATTCGTTCTTCAATTTTGTATTAAGAGGAGATGGGTTCTTTGGTAATTTTGGTTAGGAGTCTTATGAATCACAAGGAATAGATACACTTGGCTGTAATTTAATGGATGACAAAGTACAAAACACTTCGCCGAAATTTAATCAACATCAAAGTAAGATGATAGAGAGATATGATGCAGAATTTAATTGACGATGACATGAAACTAAGGCTAAAGTATGGAAATTGAAAGATATTTAAATTACGGGAAAGATAAATCACGGAAAAGCAAAGATAAAGATAAATTTGCAAGAACATTGAGTTATGTGATTGATTCAGAGACATTCACAAAGAGTAGGATGTGGTTATTTTGGCCTAAAATCAATGGTTACATATAGCTATTACAACTTTAAAATTCAAATAAACAAATAACTTCCTAATGGCAGTTAAATATGATGATTATTAAATTTAAAAAAAACAACTAACTCCCTAATCCTTTTGGTAGTTATTGAAAGTAACTGCATGAACACTCATTCAAAGGAAGTTACGCAAATCAAAATTAAACTAATATGAACATAACACCCAGCAATCATCTTTATGTCGATTGCTCGTTGTTGATATCAGTGACTTTGTTGAGAAATTTCAAGACTTTTGTTAATAATTTCACATTGTGTTGCCGATGACTTCACTGACGAATTGTCGATTCCCTCAAATTATTATGATTTTGTTCATAAAAGACAAAACTCTTCTCTTATCGATTAAATATATCACTTGTTTATAATAACTAAAAGTTGATTCAATTTTGGTATAAATGCTATGTATGTATGTCTTGCCATAGATAACGTGCAATTTCAATGTATTGCTTAAGCCTCCTTGCTTTTTTTTCTTTTTTTTAAAGTAATGTCAAGAGTTACGAGGAAAAAGGCATTTTGTTTTCGAAAGGGAAAAAATGGTCATACATCGACAAGGTACAAATTAGGCGGTGTTTTAATGCGTGCCAAAATTGATTATAAGCAAATAGGCATTAGTTTTTGAAAGAGAAAAAAATGGTCGCACATCCACAAGGGATAGATTAGGTCGCGTTCTCGTTCAAGTTTGTTCATAATTGCGTAGTCCACACTGTTGAAGACCAAACTTGAGAGCCATTCTCCACTCCTAACCCTTGAATCACGAAAAAATAATCATCAATTAAATTTTTTTCCAATTTTTATATAAAGTACGATAAATTATGAATGAGCATAAAACTCTGGGGAATTATCGAAGCTCCAACATAAAGTCTTCTAGCGGATAAAAATATGAGATGTCATGACATGCATTGTGATTATTTTAATCATAAATGGCATCTCATATTTATCTATTTTCCTTGAGAAAATTAGAAAATTGCTTAGCTGACCGTCCTCCATAAAATAATGGAGTGACGGTCAAATATTGGCCACAAAAGGTTTTTGAGGGTTTCAAAATTCGACTCTGTCCTTCTTCTTCTTTTTTCTCAGATTTGTATAATTGTTTGTCGCAAGCTCAAATTGAGAGATAAACTTATAAGAAACATAAATTTTTCTCAGTAAAACCATAATTGAAGAGATGAGTCACCATAAGTATTCTCAAAGTTTGATTTGCAATAAAAAGAATGGGGGCTTTCAATCATCACCGGTACATGTTATTATTATATTTTGAAATAAAATACCTTACTATAAATTGAGTTTTTATCCGTATGATATAGGATAAAATGTCTCGTGGTCATGTGAATCTTTTCAATGAACCAAACGTTGAAGCTATATTGAGTAAAATTTGTATAAAAATTGATCGAAAATCATTTTTTGACTTTAGCTTTAACTCATGTAATCCTAAAATTGATTTTGTAATGTTTTAGGTCCCTACACATCTTCATCTACGAGATTTTGGATCAATGGGGTAAATTTCTTTTCTACTAATTCATTATTTTTATTTTGATCTTTTCTTGACTTCATTTGTTTTATGCATAATCAATACCACCGGTCATAATTTTAGATCACCAGAGAATCCTTCTAGAACAATTTAATTTGGACAAAAGGATTGAGAAGCCAATTCATCAATGATTTTATTATTAGTTGCAAAGCTAATGTTTCATGTGTTTTTTCATCTTTTAAATTTAATACATTTATATAATATCATCAACAATTTCTTTTTAGCAAGTGATAATGATCAAGAAAATTGATTGTGTGGACCCTCTTATGAATTTATCTCTCAAGATGAGTTTGCAATAAGAAAACACAAAAAGAAAAAAAAAAAATAGTGGAAAAGATGAAACCGGTTGAAGAAGTCAACAGTTTCCTCAAGATCTTCTTGTAGCCGACGTTTGACCATCACTTCGTCATTTTACCGAGAACGGTCGTCTAAGCGCGGCCCTCCTCCTACCGTCTCAAATACTTTTCCAAATTCACTTCAACTTTGCTTCCCTGGCATTCTCTATATATATAGACATACACATCACCTTCTGTACAAGAAATAACTATAAACGAAACAAAAATCTGAAGCTCTCAATCATGGACGCAAGAGCATCGTTTTGCCTCCTGCCTTTCCTAGCCCTCCTCGCAAGTAAGCACATTGTCATCATAATCTCTCTATTTTTCAACTATTACAAATTCCTACATTAACATTTTCTTCTTCCGAAACTAAACATTCTTGGGTTCAAATTCCCATATTTGTTATGGAGATTCATGTGCTGATAAATTCCAGGAGGAAAAATAATTAATCTGCGTACATCAATTTTATACCTTGCAGGCATTCTTGCAGGAGGAGCCGGCGCAGCCACACTTAGCTTTTCCAACAAGTGCTCCTATACAGTCTGGCCTGGGACGTTGACCGGCGGGAGCAGCGGGCAGCTATCCTCAACCGGTTTTGAACTCGCCACGGGCGCATCCTTCTCAATCAATGACGTCCCAGCGACGTGGTCTGGTCGGGCATGGGGCCGAACAGGCTGCGCCACTGATGCCTCTGGCAAATTCGTTTGCGCTA
>CM026414.1:7672482-7695638 GCA_014858505.1 Corymbia citriodora subsp. variegata
AGCTACGCCTACGACGACAAGACCAGCCTTTTTAGTTGTGCGGGTGGGACTAGTTATCTCATCACATTCTGTCCGTGAGCTATCCTCTCTTCTTCCGAACTTGAATGGACCATTTTCCTCTCCGCGGTGAAAATATGAGGTCCATGGGTTGTCTCGGTTGGCCTAAAACTATTTGTATCCTCGTCTCTAGATTGAGAGACCATGCAAGTAGTTTTATTTTCCACTAGGAAAAATAAATGTACTCTGCTGAGAGAATAATGGATTATCCAAAATAAGCAATGCACTTGATAGAGTATTTTAATATTATTTCACGCTTTCATTTAAAAGTTTAAACTTTTTAGAATAATTGGCAGTTATTCTATCAAATCTCACATGATATCAACACTAGAACTTCCGAATTCATAACTTTTTTATGCCTCATTTTCTTTCTCAATTAAACATGTTAACCGCTTAGTACTTGGAAAAATAATATTAGACTAACCTTGAGGTGGATTGATAGAATATTTAGATATTAAACAACTCCTTCATCTAAGAGCTTGATATTTTTAAATATTTGGCAATAGTCCCACTTCTACAATGCTGTAGTAAGTGATTGATATGACAATGAAGCATATTCTTTGACTTAACTTTCATGCTTATTTGTCTATTCGAATTGATTAGTAGGTGATTGATACATGGATGAAACATATATTGAAAGTGAATTCAGTGGCGTTTTTGGAATTACCATCATTCTTTGACATAACTTTCATGCTTGTCAATTCAAACTGATTCAAGTGCCTTCTTGATGTTATGTTATCTATTCGATGCTAAGAGACTTTGGACCCATGTTTTGCACATATTGATTTTGTTAAGGTGCCTTTGGGTTTTAAATACATTTTAGGAGGAGCTTGCCAGAAGAAATAATAATGACATCCGATTCCTATAATTTGAAATCATTTTCTTATTTTTTTCAGCTCAAGTGAAAGCAAAAACTCGTAAAACATAAGATATTATTAGTATATGAATCTATATATCAATATCCATTTTTTTGTGAAAATATGGAATGTTTCGACTTTTAAAAATGTCATTATGTGTGAGTAAAAGGTAAAATAATTGATGCCACATATACATGTATGTTTTCTTGGATTTCCATTTATAACCAATAGGATTAAAATCCTTTCAATTCAAGAGACAAATTGATAGATTCTATTTACTCTCTTTGTTAGCGCTTCCCCTTAAAAATATAAGTGCGTAAAGGAGAGAGATTCGAAAAATCATACTCAAAAGTTAATTAGATTTTAGGGATTTGTTCCCCATTTTTCCATTGCTCCTAAAAGAATCTTCGCTCCTAAGAGACAACTTTAGTTCTCTTTTTTGGTTGGTCCAACTTTACTTCTCATACCTAATATTTACTCAAGTACCGTGATAGCTATGAGCTTATAAATTTTTCTGTGTTCATCAAGAATACCATATAATTTTGAAGAACCCAACAAAAACATGTAGTGGCCCATTTGTCACTCGGCTAGAACCAGAAAAAGGGCATTTCATAAATAATTCAACTCAAGCACTCTATATAGATTAGGGGTGTAAACGGTTTAGTTCAATTCAGTTCCGAACTGATAAGAGATGATACTGAACATAATCGAAACCGTCTCGAACCGAATATGAACCGATTCAGTTCGGTTCAGGATGGTTTTTCAGTTTTCCTATTTTTACTTTGCTTATTGGAATTTAAGTAAAGAAGAAATGATAAAGAAGAGAGATTATTCAATTTTTACTAAGAATTCCGATTCGGTTCGGTTAACTGAATCAAACCGAAAACATACGAAATTTTGGTTCGGTTCGATTTTCCGTTTCGGTTCGATTCTTGACACTCCTAATGTGACGTCTTGGAATTTTCCGAACTATTTTTGGACTTTGGCCTCATTATTTTTCCAAATTTTTCGGGTTCTCAAAAATGTCGGATGTAGGATTGTGAGCCGAATTTCGGATCCGAGACCACGCCGTTTTTCCTTCTTTCCTTTTCTCTTTCTCTCACGTGCGCGCGCGTCTCTCTCCCTCTCTTCCCTTTTTCTCTCTCCTCTCTCTTATCTTTTCTTCCCGTTCTGCTGCAGCTGCTCCCCCTCTCTCACGTCCCCTCCCTCTGCTCTCTGCCGCCTGCTCCCTCACGTCCTCTCTCTGCCCCTGTCCCTTCTCCCCTTCTCTCTTAATTTTGACTTTTCAAACTCCCCCCTATCTCTCTTTCTCTCTCTCTCCCTGCTGCAACCGCACGGACGTTCGCTGCCCCTTCTTCCTTCCCCTTGCTTCCTTCTTGGCCGGAGCTGCTGCTGCTGCTGCTACTGAGTCTGCACCGCCGCCGTCGTCACCGAAGCTCCGCCGCCACCCCTGCTCGCCGGCAAGTCGCCGTCCGCCGGTCGCGAGCTCAGCCGTCCCGCCTCTCCTCTCCTTCCCCACCAGCCGTCTGCCGAACTGCAGCAATTGCTGTGTCCCTCCGGTCGGCCGTCGCCCATCGCGCACTCGCTCTCTGGCGCTACTTGGTCGCCGCTGAACCGCCGTGAGCCGCGGCCGGGCCACCCCCGACGCCAACCTCTCCTCTCTCCTCCAGTTTCCTCCGTTTCCCCTGCTTTTCGCGTCGGGCCGCGCCACCGTCGCCCGCCTGTCGTCCCCTTTCCTTCTTGCCGTCCAGTCACGTTAGTCAGCACCGGGAGCCGCCGCTCGAGCCCCCGTCCCAGCCCGAGCCGGCCGCCTGTCTTTCTTGCCGAGCTCGCCTCTCCCTCTCACGGTGCTGGTTCGGTCAAACCAGCCACCGTCGTTGCTGCTCCAGCTTCCCGCCACCGTTGGCCGCCACCCGAACTGCCGTCCGCCGTCCCCCAGCCGACCGGAGAGCCGTCCCTCAGCCGGACCGAGCTGCCGGACGTCTCCTCCTCCCTCGGTTCCTCCTTTGGCCGCACAGACAGCGGGCTTCTGGCCAAGATTCGGCCGCCACATCGCCCGTCCCGACACCCCAGAGGTGCTCGTGCGTCCGCCTCGTCGCCTAGTCACAGCCATGCCTTCATCATCGTTAAACGGTAAGTTTCGGCCCTGAACCCTTGTTTAGTGTATTAATCGTGTTTGGGGTTAATTTAGTTAGGTTAATCGGGATTAGATGGTTAGTTTTAGTTATTTTGATTAATCGGGGTTAGTGTGGGTTAATTAGAGATTATTGATAATTTAAGTTAATTAGGGGTATATTTTATTATTTATATTTATTTATTCCGAAAATAATATAATATTGTTTTATTATTATTTTTAATAATAATAAATTATATGTTGATAATTATTGTGTTTAATATTATGAAATACATGTATGAATATTTATTATATTCATGTACTTATTATGGTACATTTGTATTATACATTTTAAGTACATTTCCCTATCCGATGAATATTCATCTCCCTATCCAATACATGTATCTTATATTCTAAATACATATCTCTATCCGATAAATGTTCATCTCCCTATCCAATACATGTATGTATTATCAGATACATTGATATTCATGATAAGTGCATCATTATAAATAGGAGCACAAATAGTTTTTCCGCTTCTGGCTTTTCTCTATTATCTTTAGTGTCATATGTTTTCTCTACTTAATCTCCATATATTCTCTTTATTATATACTTGTAATGCGATATTTTACAACACGTTATCAGCACGAAGATCTACCAACTGAGTAAGTAATTTTGCAAGGTAAGTGTTATTGAGAAAACTCCTAATTTTGATGCTAACAAAACATCTTATGAATGATATTTATATCAATCTCTTGAAGGAAAATGACACAGAATGACATGGGCTTTAAAGTCTGCTTGCTGTAGAAGATAAAGTATAAAAGGTCTAAAAGTCTGACCGTACCAGACTAAGATTTTAAGTCTGACTGTACCATACTGAGATTTTAAGTCTGAACGAACCAGACTGAGATTTTAAGTCTGAATGAAACAGACTGAAAATCTAGGCAGACTCAAAACTTAAGACCATCAGACTTAAGATGAACCTACACGATAAGATCACCAACGGTAGAGTATTTCACTTATCTTATTTATATTTATTCTGTTATACTAATCTGATTGACATGATCAATTAACAAGCAACTTCCACTGAAGAATAGATTACTTATGGAAGCCCAGATTCTGGTTGTATGGGCGAACAGAATCTAAGAGGATCTGATCTACCCTCAACGGTCAAAAAGACTTGCCATATAAAGTCTGTCCAAAAAAGGGAAGACAAAACTCTCAAGGAAAGAGCCAACGGTCGAGTGTGGCTTGGAAAATATTTAAGGATAGGTCGAGACTTAGGGGTAGAACAGATGAACATTATTCCAAAGCTAATTCAATTCTTCAATAGTTGTTCATAGAGCGCATTTGAGCGATCTCGGTGTTTTACAAAAAGAGAGTGACTTAGTGAAACAGATTATCACCGAGTACAAACACTCAAAAGTGTGTAATCACCATTGATCATATAGTGAAGTACATCCGATTGGCTGGTCGCCCGGAGAGTGGACGTAGGCTTATCAAAAGCCGAACCACTATAAACAGTGTTTGCAGTCTTATCTAACTCTCTCTACTTGATTTCAATTTGTTGATCGAAAAAGTTATACATTTGCGTGATTAATCTCTCTACACCTATTCACCCCCCCTCTAGGTGTTTATACTAGTTACATTAATTGGTATTAGAGCCATGTGCTTGAGATCTTAAAGTGTTTGTTACTTATGAGTAAAAGATCCTCTATGGCTAGTATTCTTGCACCAGGTTTAATTGAGGGGCAGAGCAACACTCGTCCACCATACTTTGACGGCAAGGATTACAATATCTGGAAGAATAAAATGAAGGCCTTTCTCAGGTCAAAAGATCCACTTGAATGGGATGTGGTTGAAAGAGGAATTGAGCCTACTGATAACACCAGAAAAACATCAAAGAGCACCGATGGGAAAGAAACAGAACCATCAGCCACTCTCTCTCCAGAAGAGATAACAAAGAGACAAACTATTGATGCAAAGGCTATTTACTCTCTATATTGTGCTTTATCACCTAATGAATATAATCGTATATCTTCTTGTGATACAGCAAAGGAAGTATAGGATAGACTACATGTGACATATGAAGGAACTGATCGTGTCAAGGAGACCAAAGTAAACATATTACTTGGTCAATACGAATCTTTCAAGATGAAACATGGAGAATCCATAGGAGATATGTTCAGTCGTTTTACTGAAATTGTAAACGGATTGGCATATTAAGGACAGCCTGTTCCTGAACCCATGAAGGTCAATAAACTTCTGAGATGACTGTCAAAAGATTGGAACAATGTGAAGACATCTATCAGAGAAATTCTGCGAATTTCACCTTTAACAGTCGATAAACTCATTGGTACTTTGCAGTCCTATGAGGTAGAACAAATGAACGAGGAAGTGGAATCCAGAGGTAAAAAGTCTATTGCTCTTAAGTCTAACACTGATTCTGATGATACAGATTCTGAGGAAGAGCTGGACAATGAGGAACTTGCACTACTGATCAAAAAGGTAAAAAAATTAAACAAAAAGGGCAGGAGGTTCAACAACAGGAAACAAAACAGACAATCTGGACAACGCAGAACTGATGACGAGGATGATTATGCCAAAGATGTAATTTGCTTTGAATGTAAGAAAAAGGGACATATTCAACAGAATTGTCCCAAACTCAAAAAGAATAAAGGGAAATTCGAGAAGTACAAGAAGGCTCTCAAAGCTGAAATGTGGAGTGACACGGAAGTTGAGGATAGTGAAGACGAATATGGAAACATCTGTCTTATGGCACACTCAGACTCAGACTTTGAAATAGATTCAGGCTCAGACTCAAAAAGAGAAATCGAGGTAAATCATTCTAATATTCTTATAGAAGTTTCAGATTATATAAATGAGCTTTGTTCTAATCTAAAATCTACTCTGAAAAAGATTTCCAAATTAAAAAAAGGAAAATTACAAGTTGAATCAATAGAACGTTTCTTTGAAAGGAAAAGCAGATGATTTCAACAAGGAATTTTTGGAAATAAAAGAAAATCAAGAGTCTCTATTAAATGAGAATGAAACTATTAAAAATGAACTTTTGGAAACAAAGGAAAATAGAGATTCTCTGCAAAAGGAGAATGATTCTTTTAAAAAGAAATTCTTAGACATTACCACAAAATTTTCTAAAGGATCAAAAACCCTACAGTATATACTTTTTATTCAAATTCCTTATTATGATAAGTCTGGACTTGGTTGTTATAAAGAAAATGATTCCCTGATTGATTTTCCTAAAGTCAAGGAAAGAATAAGACAAAGACCTCCACAAAAAGCTTATAGAAATCATTTCAAAAACAATTTTGTAAGATCTGTTGGTAGAAACAATCTCAAATGTTCTAACTGTGAAGAAAATGAACACTTTGAAAACAAATGTCCTAAAGTCTGGAGACCCGTTCAAAAGAAATGGATAGAAAAAGCTTATACTACTAACTTCAATGGACCCAAGAAAATTTGGGTACCAAAGAAAAAATGAGTATTTGTAAACATTACAGGTAAACTTCAAAAGTAAGAAGAAATGGTATTTGGACAGTGGATGTTCAAGACATATGATAAGAAACTCAAAGATGTTCATAAGATTCGAAAGAATCAATGGAGGAACTGTTTCATTTGGAGAAAACACCAAAGGAAACATTATAGGACTAGGAACTATCAAGATCGGTAGCTTAATCATCAACAATGTTTCTCTAGTCAAAGGATTAGACTACAATCTTCTAAACATCAACCAGTTATGTGATGCCGGCTTCAGAATAAACTTCAAAGAGAACCTATGTTCTGGAACAAGCAATGACTCTTTACAGACTTTTACTAGATGAAGACATGGAAACATTTATCTTTTGGACATAAATGAAGATACTACAAAATGCCTATTATCAGTCCAAGATGAAGCAGATTTGTGGCACCGTAAACTTGGGCATGTCAGCATGAAACAAATTTCCAAGCTTGCCAACAAAGAGCTTGTTCGTGGCTTGCCTTCACTAAATTACAAGAAAACAGAGCTTTGCTCTGCATGTACACTAGGAAAACAGATTTTGAGGAAGATAAAAAGGATGACGATGAGGAGATGAGGTCGTTGATCAAAAAATTTGAACACCTTGTGAGAAAAAGAAGCAATTCGAAAGGGAAGAAGTCCACAAAGAAAGCCGAGACGTGGAGCGACATCGAGTGTGAATCCAGCGATGATGAGGATTTATGCTTAATGGCAGGCATTGAATTTGAAGAAGACGAGGTAACATGTTCAAATCTTATTCTTGATGATGATGATCCTTTCGAAGAGTTATGCGCAGAACATAAGAAAGTGTTGAAGAATATCTCTAAATTGAGAGAGAAAAATTCTACAAATGAGACAATGATCGTTGAGCTAGAAAAGGAGATATTTTCTCATATTTCTCAACATTCGCAAAGAGAGTCCAAAATGAAGAAGGTTACTCTATTTCAAGTATCAAAACAGATCATGGGGGAGAATTTGAGAATCAAGACTTCTCAAACTTTTGTGACAAAAATGGAATACAGCATACATTTTCATCTCCTTACACTCCAGAACAAAATGGAGTGGTGGAAAGAAAGAATAGGTCTTTGCAAGAAATGACCAGAACATTGCTTATAGAAAGTAAGGTAGCAACTTGGTTCTGGGCAGAAGCAGTTTCTACTTCTTGCCATATTATTAATAGAGTATTTCTTAGACCAATTCTTGAAAAAACCCCTTATGAGATTTTTAAAGAAAGAAAACCTATTGTTTCCTATTTTCAAGTCTTTGGTTGTCCATGCTATATCCTTTAAAATGTTAATCATCAACCTAGTAAGTTTGAAGAAATGTCAGATGAAGGTATTTTTCTGGGCTATTCAAATTCTAGTAAAGCATATAGAGTGTTCAACAAGAAAACTCAGACAGTGGAAGAATCCATGAACGTAAAGTTTTTGGAGAAAGAAGTTTCAAAACAGAGCAGTACAGTAAATGAAGAATCAGAATGAAATGCAGCTTGTGAAAGATCTGGTGTCAACAAAGAAGCAGGATCTTCCCAAGAAATAGTCAAAGAAGCAACACATGAAGAACGAGTAACTCAGCTTGATATTCCTGCATCAGCAGAAGATTCTGATAATGATAAAGTTCCAAATAGAAACTGGAAGCACAAGTCTAGTCATCCCCAGGAGCTTGTGATTGGAAATATCAACGAAGGAATTCAAACCAGATCAAGAAACAAAAAGGACATAGGTATTGTTACACTGATCTCTGAAATTGAACCCAAAGGAATTAATGAAGCTCTGGAGAATGAAAGCTGGATAGAGGCAATGCAAGAAGAGTTTCAACAATTCAAGAGAAATGATGTATGAGAATTGGTGCCCAAACCAAAAGGACGAACTATCATTGGTACTAAATGGGTTTTCAGAAACAAAGTCAATGAACTTGGAAAAGTCACCAGAAACAAAGCAAAGCTTGTGGCAAAAGGTTATTCTCAATCTGAAAGAATAGACTATGATGAAACCTATGCCCCAGTTGCAAGACTTGAAACAATCAGACTATTACTTGCCTATGCTTGCTATCAAAATTTCAAGCTATATCAAATGGACGTGAAAAGTGCTTTTCTAAATGGGTTTATCAAAGAAGAAGTTTTTGTAGAATAGCCTCCTAGATTCGAAGAACCAAGAAAGCCAGACCATGTATACAAATTAAAAAAGGCACTTTACGGTCTGAAACAGGCACCTCGAGCTTGGTATGAACGATTGAGCAAGTTTCTACTAGATAATAAATTCAAGAAAGGTATGATAAATACAACCTTATTCATTAAGAAGGAAGGTAAAGATATACTGCTGGTACAAATTTATGTAGATGATATTATTTTTGGTTCATCTAATAAGCACCTGTGCAAGATCTTTTCAAAGTCTATGCAGGAAGAATTTGAAATGAGCATGATGGGTGAACTGACATTCTTCCTAGGACTTCAAGTCAATCAGACGAAACGTGGAACTTTTATCAATCAAGAGAAGTATGCCAAAGACGTGATTAAAAAATTTGGAATGGAGAACAGCAAGAGGACTGAAACTCCAATGGCAACCTCCATCAAACTAGATTAGGATGAAAATGGGAAGAAAGTTGATCAGAAGAATTATAGAAGCGTGATCGATTCTCTTTTCTACCTTACTGCATCTAGACCAGATATTCTATATAGTGTTTGTCTTTGTGCAAGGTTTCAAGTGGATCCTAGAGAATTGCATCTTTCTGCTGTTAAACGTATAATTAAGTATATAGCCACTTATCCAAACTTGGGGCTATGGTATCCAAAAGAAACAGATTTTACTCTTCTCGGCTATTCAGATGCAGATTTAGCAGGATGCAAAGTAGACAGGAAGAGTACTTCAGGAACATGCCAACTTATGGGAAAAATGCTAGTGTCATGGTTCTCCAAAAAGCATAATACTGTGGCTCTATCAACAGTAGAAACAGAATATGTAGCACTTGGAAACTGTTGCTCACAGATTCTGTGGATGAGACAACAACTAAGAGACTATGGAATAGAAAAGTCATGCACAGAAATAAGATGTGATAATACGAGTGCCATAAACCTCACCAAGACTCCAATTTTACATTCCAAGGCAAAACATATCGAGATCAAACATCACTTTATTAGAGACCATGTGCAAAATGGAGATATATATGTGGAATTCATTGATTCTAAGAATCAATTAGCAGATATCTTCACAAAGCCATGGACAAAGGTACATTCGATTCAATTTGTGGGAATTTAAATATTATTAACCCCTTCTTATAAATTCTATGTGAACAGGACAAAATTTGACAGAAGCAATCATCTGGACATTTCACTCTTAGAAGAAGATTGAATAAGGAAATAATGGTATTTTAGGGTATGTGTTATTTCCTTATTGAAATTTGATAAATTCTTAGTAAGTGTTTGATCTGCATGATTGATTTGCATATTTTATGGCATTTATTTGTGATAATTGAATATTTTAGTTAAATTTAGAAAAACTGCTATTTTAATGTATCTTGGGTCGCGACTATTCACTTGTTCTCCTAACAAGGGTATATAAATATCCAAAAGTCGGGTTTTCTTTTCAAAACTATCCAGAACGGTTTACAAACCCTAACAGAGAAAAACGCTTTCAAAATCATTCTTCGCCGAAACCAACCTTCTCCGAACATGGCATCGAGATCCTCCATATCTAGATCAAGATCTCCATCTCCTAGAAGAAGATCAAACGGGATTGCTGGGAGAAGAGGAAGGAGAATCGAAGGAGGGCAAACGCATTTCGACCTCACACAGACTTCTGAAGATACTCAAGGACAATCTCCAAGAGTTTCTCCTCAAAGAAATCAAGAGGACAATGAGGAATCTCTAAGAACTTTACACTCTCCATCTGAAGAAAGGAATGTCTCACGTAGAAGTACGTCTGGATTAACTCTACTGACACCCACTGAAAGTCCTCATGTAATTATGAGGAGATATGAGAAATTAGTCTAGAGAAATGTTAGTGAAGATGTCAAATTATTTTTCTTGAGAGAGAATGGGTATGCGAATGAACTCCGTCTCATTCAAGCAGTACAGGCTGCAGAATCATCACCTACTCGTAAAGAACGAGTTAGTGATACAGGGAGAAGCAAAGATAAGGTGAAGGAAGATGATGAGAAGATATACAGAAATTTTGAAGTGAGAATGGGAATAGCTGCTGTAGTCCAAAACACAACTGGGAAATTATTCCGATCCAAAGAGCACAAGACTTTCTTTAACAAATTGTTGGATCAAGGAGTCATGAACCATAGAATTGTAGATTTTGATTATTTGGATGCTGCTGATGTGAATCTGCGAGAATGCTTTGAAAAATTGCAAATGGACCAATTCTACACTGATTCTGCTGCTGTTTACCCTGAATTAACAGCATATTTCTACTCGAACTTGACATTTCTATCTCTAGACAAAATGCAATTCAGTGTGAATGACATGTTCTATGATGTTAGCTCATACACTCTTGCTAACATTATAAAAGTTGAGAGAGGAGCATTCAGGCCAATAGACATCTCTTATGAAACAGTGTGTAAGTTTCTCACAAAGTCTGTAAGGGCCACTATAACCTATCCTCTTTTAACTTCTGCAAGAACTATTTTGCACAAGATCATTATCAGCTACATTCGTTCAAAAGCCTCATCCAAGACTGATATATCCAAATTTGAGGCCAAATTGATGTGGGCTATTGAAAAATGAGTACTATTCTCACTGCCTCATACAATAATATTGCATATGTATCGAACAGTGTCGAAGGACAAAGGACAGCTACCCTATGAAGCTTTAGTGACAAGGATCTTTGATTATCTTAAGATAGACATATCTAGAAGATTCAGTACTAAAACTCTTCCCACAATGATCATTGATATGAAAATGATCAATAAGATGAGACTGAAGGATGTTGCTGAGAATTGGAGACGAAAAGAAAAGGAATTGGCTAGAGCAGAAATAGCAAAAAGAAAAGGCAAAGAATTAGCTACTACTGAGCCGAGTGCCAAAAGGAGAAGACAACTCCTACTGGTAGATGAAGAAGATGAACAAAAAGAATCTCAGCAATTCTGGCAAATATGCATCAAAATTCTCAGAGAATGTTTGAACCAAAAGCAGAAACACATGAAGAAAACATTCTCCACACAGAACATGAGAAGAATGATGCATATGAATCAATGGATGATCCAGAAGAAGACGAAGAAGCAGAAGCAGAAGCAGAAGAAGAAGAAGGAAACGAGGACAGGGAAAGAGAGGAGCAACAAGGACAGAATGAAGCATCAACTCAGGGGGAGCATCATTATGAAAATATTATAGTGCCAGTTCCTGCAGCTTCATCTAGAAATGCTAATTATCAGAAGATCTTAGGACTTTTAATAGAGATAAGGGATCAGTAAGTAGCAATGGAAACCTCCTTCAATAACAAGTTGGAGACTCTCGAGAAAACAGTTAATTAGTGCATTGACAGAATTGAGAAGTCTGCATCAGATATAGAGGATTTCACCCTTGTTCGGACCCCAAACAAGAAAACCTCTTATATATATATTATTTAGAAACTTGTTTTTGAACTGACTAACTCTTTTTGAAGTTGATAAAAAGGGGGAGTAGATATGGCTTTTACTTTTTAATTAACTTCTACTTTTTGATTGATGGATGAATGCCTGACAATTGGCTTGATCTTTATGCTGATGTATGATAATGTGATCATTGTGTTGATGCATGATACTGTGATATGAAAGTTCTGATTATGCATGGCTAAAGATATTTTCTTATATGTTTTGATCACACAGTACTGATAAAGTCTAAATCAATTGAGCTATAATATGAAATTATGTTACTGCTGTATTGTCTATATAGGGTTAATATGAGCTATACTTATGAGTTGAGCAGAACAGGTGGAAACGGGCTCTATTTAACCATATTTTGCAGGGACATTAAGCCATATGTATAAAATGTTTTGTCACCATCAAAAAGGGGAAGATTGTTGAGAAAACTCCTAGTTTTGATGCTAACAAAACATCTTATGAATGATGTTTATATCAATCTCTTGAAGGAAAATGATACAGAATGACATGGGATTTAAAGTCTACTTGCTGTAGAAGATAAAGTATGAAAGGTCTAAAAATCTGACCATACCAGACTGAGATTTTAAATCTGACCGTACCAGACTGAGATTTTAAGTCTGAACGAACCAGACTGAGATTTTAAGTCTGAACGAAACAGACTGAAAATCTAGGCAGACTCATAACTTAAGACCATCAGACTTAAGGTGAACCTACACGATAAGATCACCAACGGTAGAGTATTTCACTTACCTTATTTATATTGATTCTGTTATACTAATCTGATTGACAGGATCAATTAACGAGCAACTTCCACTGAAGAATAGAGTACTTATGGAAGCCCAGATTCTGGTTGTATGGGCGAACAGAATCTAAGGGGATCTGATCTATCCTCAACGGTCAAAAAGACTTGCCTTATAAAGTATGTCCAAGAAAGGGAAGACAAAACTTTCAAGGAAAGAACCAACAGTCGAGTGTGGCTTGGAGAGTATTTAAGGATAAGTTGAGACTTAGGGGTAGAACAGATGAACATTATTCCAAAGCTGATTCAATTCTTCAATAGTTGTTCATAGAGTGCATTTGAGCGATCTCAGTGTTTTACAAAAAGAGAATGACTTAGTGAGACAGATCATCACCGAGTACAAACACTCAAAAGTGTGTAATCACCATTGATCATATAGTGAAGTACAGCTGATTGGCTGGTCGCCCGAAGAGTGGATGTAGGCTTATCAAAAGCCGAACCATTATAAACATTGTTTGTAGTCTTTTCTAACTCTCTCTACTTGATTTCAGTTTGTTGATCGAAAAAGTTATACATTTGCGTGATTAATCTCTCTACACCTATTCACCCCCCCTCTAGGTGTTTATACTAGTTACATCAAGTGCTTCATTTGTTTTCAACTTATACTTCATCTTCTCCTATCAATTCTTCATTTTTCCCCAATAGCCTTAAACAAATTTCAAATCTAAAAGTATTCTTCTGCTCCTAAAGTGGTGGTGGATATTTGGAAATCCTTTTAATTAATTTAAGGATTTTATTTTTGCAAAAATTATGGCAAATATTGAAAAGCCCAAATTCCACATCTTGGAAGTAAGTGGAAATAATTATTTATCTTGGTACTTGGACATGGAAATGCACCTCCAAGGGCAAGGTCTCGCTAATGCAATAGCAGAAGACGGAACCTCAAATTCAAGGGATAAAGTAAATGCACTGATTTTTATTCGTCGTCATTTGCATGAGAGCCTGCAGACTCAATATTTATCCGTTCGAGACCCTCAAACCCTGTGGAAGAGGTTGAAGGATAGGTATGATCATACCAACACTGTTATCCTCCCTCAAACACAATATAACTGGCAAAATCTCAGACTGCAAGATTTTAAATCAGTATCTGACTATAACTCCGCTTTATTTGATGTCGTTTCTCGACTTGAGTTAATGCGGTATCAAGCTCACTAATGCGGAGTTATTAGAAAAAACTTTATCCACCTTCCATGCTTCGAATATTGTATTGCAATAGCAATACCGGCAATGTCAATTTGCCACATATTCTGAATTAATTTCAGTGCTCCTCACTGCCGAGCAAACTAATGAATTGTTGCTTAAAAATCATGATCTTAGACCTACTAGCTCAAAAGCATTGCCTGAAGCACATGCTAACTTTAAGAAAAATACTGACTATATTAAGGGCTATAAGAGCAGGTAAGAGCATAATTTTCGAAGGGATGTCAAGAAATTTAACCGTCCTAAGAAATCTAACTTTGGCCTGAATTATGATAGAGAAAAGAAGCATAAGAAAGTGGCTAATAAAAGTATTTGCCATCGCTGTAGTATGACTAAGCATTGGTCACGTACTTGTCGTACGCCAAAGCACTTTGTTGATCTATACCAATCATCTTTGAAAAATATGGGCAAACGTGGTGAATCTCACATCATTGAAATTAATCCTACTGCCATAACTACTGTTGAAGCCAACAATATCTTTGTTGGTAAGACTCCTCTTGCTCTTGAAGTAGCAAATTCATCCCTGGATGTCTCTGATTTCTTTGAGGACCTCTGATTACTTTGATGAGGCATCAGACTGGCAGATGACAACTTAGACTTTGAACTTTATGATTATAATAATTTCTTTTATAGCTACTTTTCTTTAAATGTATTACCTTTTGTTATTATATAATATGGTTATGTAATGCAATACTTACGAACCTTCTGTCTATTATCTTGAGATTTTACTTGACCCTATCACTAATATGCAAATTTTATGATATTTGACACCTGAAGTTGTCGATATAAATGCAAATGGAAATACCGAGAAAAAGTGAGAAGTTTGTTTGCTTGATAGTGCATCAACACATACTATATTTCGTAGCAAACACTTTTTCTTGAGTATGACATTATGTAAGGCACATATCCATACAATATCAAGTCCTATTCCAATTATGTATGGTTTCGGGAATGCCACAATTATTTTGCCAAATGGCACTATCCTACATATTGATGATGCGTTTCTAAGCAGTAAATCAAAAAGGAATCTACTCAATTTCAAAGGTGTACGCCGTAATGGGTACCATGTTGAAACTATTTATGAGCAAAATAATGAATATATTGGCATTACCTCTTATAAGATGGGCCTGCAAACCATTCATGAGAAGCTAGAAGCTTCTTCTATGGGTTTGTATTATGTTATGATTAAGGCTTTTGAAACCTATGCCACTATGTCCTGGAGATTGGTAAACCCTAATCAATTTGGGTTATGGCATAATTGCCTTGGTCATCCTGGTGCTTCAATGATGCATAGAATAATTCATAATACAAAAGGACACCATTTAAATGATACAAATGTATCAAAGATTATAATTGTGAAGCTTGTTCACAAAGAAAACTCATTACCAAATCTTCTATAACAAAGGTTAATCTTGAATCCCCTGTATTCTTGTAAAGAATTTAGGGTGATATATGTGGATTAATACAACCATCAAGTAAACCGTTTTGATATTTTATGGTACTAGTGGATGCATCTTATAGATGGTCCTATGTTTGCCTATTATCTACATACAATGTCGCATTTGCACATTTATTTGCACAATCCGCTCCAGAAGAGTCTAGTGTTGTACTTGCTCTCAAAGAGCTTATTGCCCCTGAAGAGGCATAAACTTATGAAAAGATCACAAATTCTTAGAATATTAAGAATTCCATTACATATTGTAATGAAATTTGGGATCGGAATGAAATCATCATTGATGATGCTTTTGCATTCTCTGTTGCTCATAAAATTATGGATAATAATTGTGAGCCGCAATCTATTATTGAATGCCGTCAAAGGAAAGATTGGCCTAAGTGGGAGGAAGTGATTAAGATTGAATAGCTTCCTTAACTAAACGAGAGGTTTTTAGACCCATAACTCGAATCCCTAATAATGTAAAGCCCATTGGATAAAAATGGGTATTTGTCCAAAAATGAAATGAGAAAAACGAGATTGTCAGGTATAAAGTTCGACTCGTTGCCCAAGGATTCTCCCAAAGACCTGGGATTGATTATGATGAGATATATTCATATGTGATGGATATGATTACATTTCACTTTCTCATTAGCCTGACACTATTTAAAATATTGGAAATGCGTCTTATGGACGTTGTGGCAGCATATCTATATGGCTCATTAGATTCTGATATATATATGAAAATTCCTAAGGGATTTAAAATGCCTGATGCATGCACTCCCCGTAACTTATTCTCAATAAAATTGCAAAGATCTTTATATGGGTTAAAGCAATCCAGTCGTATGTGATATCAACGCCTGAGTGAGTACCTAATAAAAAAAAGGTACAAGAATGATCCTATATGCCCATGTATGTTTATTAAGAAATCGGAAACCGGATTTGCTATTGTAGCAGTTTATGTCAATGATATAAATTTAATTAAAACTCCTGAAGAGTTAGCCAAAACTGCTGAGTATTTGAAAATGGAGATATTATCAATTATGAATTGCACTCTTTTTCTTTTTGTCCGGTTTTTTCCCATAGGGTTTTTCCAACTTAAAGTTTTTTAACGAGGCAATTAATGCATCCAGCGAGTACATAAAATACAAGATTGATTAGCCCCAACAGTGGCTATATGGCTCAATTGAGGGGGAGATATTATCAACTATGCATTGCATTCTTTTTTTCTTTTTGTCCGGTTTTTTCCCATAGGGTTTTTCCAGCTTAAAGTTTTTAACGAGGCAATTAATGCATCCAGTGAGTACATAAGATACAAGATTGATTAACCTCAGCAGTGGCTATATGGCTCAATTGAGGGGGAGATATTATCAACTATGCATTGCACTGTTTTTTTCTTTTTGTTCGGTCTTTTTCCCACAGGGTTTTCTGACTTAAAGTTTTTAACGAGGCAATTAATGCATCAATAAGAGGGAGAAATCATAAAATTTGTGCTCTGTACTCTTTTTCCCTTTTGTCTGGTTTTTGTCCCACTGGGATTTTCCGACTTAAGATTTTTAATGAGACAGTATTATTCAATGCACATTCATAATATAATACAATGAATATTCAAGGGCGAGTGTTATGAAATACATGTATGAATATTTATTATATTCATGTACTTATTATGGTACATTTGTATCATACATTTTAAGTGCATCTCCTTATCCGATAAATGTTCATCTCTCTATCCAATACATGTATCCTATGTTCTAAGTATATATCTCTATCCGATGAATGTTTATCTCCCTATCCAATACATGTATTATCAGATACATTGATATTCATGATAAGTGCATCCTTATAAATAGGAGCATAAATAGTGAGAAATAAGAGTTTTTCCGCTTTTGGCTTTTCTCTATTATCTTTGGTGTCATATACTTTCTCTACTTAATCTCCATCTATTCTCTTTATTATATGCTTGCAACGCGATATTTTACAACATTTAACAATTATTAATTAGGATAATTCCCCGTATTTGAATTAATTACTTTCTGATAAGTAATTGTGGTAAATTGTGATTTACAGAAATTATCGATCGTCGCATTATTGCGAGACGATTATTGCCTGAGACAACAATGGATTGATTTGTTAATTGTTTATTTATGCCTTATTAATTGAAGCACGTTTATTTTGGAAATTATGTGGTATTTCCTTATAAAACTGATTGATTATTGGATTACCGCAATATGGCGATTCACGAATAATATGTAGAATACTTATTGTTTCTTGTGTGGACCTCATGCATGTCTTGTGTTGGTAATGACGTGTGCTTACGAGTCCACTTGTGCCTTGATGCATGTTTACATGGGGAAAAGATGGTGCCTTGATGCGTGTTTACGCGGGGAAAAGATGGTGCCCTGATGCGTGTTTATGCGAGGAAAAGATTGTGCCCTGATGCATGTTTACATGGGAAAAAGATTGTGCCCTGAGGCGTGTTTACGCAAGAAAAGATTATGCCCTGAGGTGTGTTTACACTGGGAAAAGGCTGTGCCCTGATGCGTGTTTACGCAGGAAAAATGGTAAAGCCATGAGGTGTGTTTGCCTAGGGATGTAGAGATGATTGTGCCCTAATGCATGTTTACGCGGAGAGGTGTATAATTGGAAAACGCCTTACTGTTGGGTGTATGAGATACTATGTTTTGATTATGCGATTATATGTTTGCCTTATATTTGGCATGTGTGGTTTCTATCGTGCAAGGTAGATGCGGCTGTGATGTAAGGCTATTTTGATTGAATGGTTAATTATTGAATGTCATTATGAGAGTCATGCATGTTAGGTATCCTTGAGGTGGATTGGTGCCCTAACTGAGGCTTAGCGTTCGAACTTATTGAGATTTTATCTCACTGGTTATTATTTAATCATTTTCAGGTCCTTGAGAGATGTGCCTAGCAGTGGATTTTGGACTAAGTAGACCTCGAACTCTAAAAATAAGGGATGAAGTAGATCGACCATTTTTGTCCTTGTGTATTTTGTTGGTTTTGGGATTAGTGCCAAAAGATAGGGTTGTACGAGTACCCTTTCTTACGGATTAAAAGAGGTCGTTTTGAATTGTCTATCTTTCTAACTATCCCTATTATTAATGTTTGATTGAGGTTTATTAATTGCTTCCGCATGAGCATATTATCTGATAATAAGAATGGTTGGTGACGCGCCCTGAGACGTCGCACTCTTCAACCACGAGTGTGTAAGGGGATCATCGCATTTTCGAGGGTCAGGGGCATGACACCTAATATAGATATATATTCCATCATCTAAGATACATTCACAAGTCATTTCAACTTAGCTTCCCCGTGTCCTTCATATATCTCCTCGAATATAGGAGACAGCAATGAACAAAACATATCTCAAGCTTTCGATCATGGATGCGAGATAACCATATATTATCTAGAGGTAAAATTCTATTTTAACTGTGATATGTTCTTTATATAACGATGCAAGTAGTCACTACAACTTACAATTTGAAGTCATTTATTTTCTAATTAGCAAAGCATGTATAGAACACCGAAGATATTATCTTTTGTTCCTTATATTGTGTTTGTAGTTGAGCACGTTTGCCTAGAAGAGGCAGAGGAAATTGTAATGCCGTAGTTATTATGGATAGCAATTTTTGTGGGTAGGAATGCTGAATTGCGGGTAGGAATGCTGGGGCTTCTTATTAGCCACTCCATAATTTTACGTGAAAGAACACATGGGTTGACCAAAGGCAAAATGTCAAAGTCCTTTGCTTTCGGATGACCTATCATCTTCACATAAGGAGAGGGTCATCGTCCTTTATGACTGCCTAAATTTAGGTGTTTTTTCTCACAACTTCTAAGACCTAGTCTAAGAAAGCAATTCTTTGTGAACTCGTCAATTTCAATATTAATGACCTACTGTCAATCAGATCAAAGGGAAAATTTTAATTTGTTTATAATTTATTTTGAAATATCATCTGATGGGTCACTGTTTCTAGGGGTGATCGGGTCCAGGATGGGTAGGGTCTAGACCTGAACCCTGTATCCAATCTTGTTATAACCAATTCTTCTTTTTTGGACCTTGTACCCTACCCTGTTTTTATTGGACCCGTTTTGGACCCGACCTTATTTTTCTAGTCCGGGAATAGGGTCAACCTTGTTTTCATGGGAACCTATTTTGCAACTGTTCAATATCTTATACGGTTTTGAATTTTACATTAATTAGTGAAAAAATAACAACATAATCCTCCTAATATCATAAGACAAAGTAAAAATCCTAATAATGCATAAATATTAGCAATAAATATGGATCTAATATTAGTCTCATTCCTACAAATACTTCTGATATAATCTAATGTGCTTGCTCATGTGTATGCAATGGAGCTCTTATTAAGAAGATAGCTTTTTGAGTTGGATTGAAAATGCTTTAATTAGTGTTTCAATAGTTAGTAACACTTGTCCTACGACTATAGTAATAGTTGAATGTAAGACCATTAAA
This sequence comes from Corymbia citriodora subsp. variegata, assembly GCA_014858505.1. NCBI lineage: Eukaryota > Viridiplantae > Streptophyta > Magnoliopsida > Myrtales > Myrtaceae > Corymbia > Corymbia citriodora. The sequence continues at coordinate 7,692,533 of CM026414.1, forward strand.
AAAGAAAAACAATTCATAAGAATAGTTATTTTTAATAATTCTTTCAAAACAATTCTCCCTTAACTTTGATTTAAAGATAAGCTTTCATTTTTTAACAATTCTTCGAAGACAAAAAGACCCAAAGACACTATATAGAGAGATGATTAATTTTTTTTTAGAAGGGTAAAAACCAGTTCCAAAACTAGTCCAGTTCCGGGTGGGTCTTTCCTTGGACCCTGTTCCCAGACCGATTTCAACCAGTTCCCAAAAATTGGAACCGGTTCCTGGATCGGTTCCCGACCCTGTTTTTCGAGTGGTCCGATCCGATTCCGGGTAAACCTAGTCCGGTTGCACACCCCTAACTATTTCCATCGGTTCTTATAAGTGAATTTACGATTAACATGAAATATACTAACAAAGTCACAATTAAGATGAAACATTCTATGTATGTATATATGTCTCGCAGTAGATGTTACGCAATTTTAATATATTGCTTAAGCCCCCTGCATCTTTTAATTAATGTTAGTAGTTATAAACGAATAGTCATTTTCTTCCAAAAGTAAAAAGATAATTGCCACAAATCAACAAGTTACAAATTAGGTCGCAATTCGACAAAAAGAAAAATAAAACAAATTAGGTCGCATTCATACGCATGCCGTGATTGATGGCTCATGTGCAATCATAATTGCACAATTGGTTCTCGTAATTGACACCTCATATTTTTTTATTCAAATAAGGACCAAACTTGAGAGACCCCGAGGAAATTTTTTTCCCATCTTTTAGATTGATGAATAAGAAGTTTCAAGTAGTATAATCCTAGAATCACAAAATTAAAAAATTGTAATTATCGATTGAAAATACTTTAGATTTATATGTCATCTCCAAATTTATAATGACAAATATACATGACGATGACAAATGATGAGTGAGTATAAATCTCTCAAGAACTATAGAAGTTCCGATAAATGTTGAACACATCATGGCAAAAACACAGCGCTATGGCATTGCTATTTCCTTTGGCTCTTCTATGACCTATTTGCTCTAATAACGAACACGAAATTAAAAATAAAAACACAAATAAATGATAATATCATGTCACTGTCATTAGCGTATATGCTTTATACTTGGGTCATATGATCTCACTGTTACACAAATTGTTGGCCTCGGCCTTAGTAGCATAACTTCATATCAATTAAGGTGGGGAAGATGAGAAATGTGAGGATAAAATTCCAAAATCTTAAGTAATTTTTTTTTTGTCAGAACTTCTAATGAAGTACTTATTTATGAATTTTTTTAGTTTTAGTGCCGAAGACCTACCTCCAATCATATCAAAGTGGCAAATTTATTATATACACAAAATTTGACTCAAGATATCGCATAATACGAACAACTGAAAAGTCTAGAAATCTTGGGTATTGATAATAGGCACCTTAAATTGGTCTAGCCACTTGACTCCTTTATGGATCACCGTTCCCATAGCTTATTATAAATGAATCAACAATCAACATGGGAAACCTTTTTGATGAAGTAGTGACTAAAATCAATCATACTATTTGTGTATGTCTTGCCATAGATGTTTTGCAATTTCAACAAATTGCTTAAGTCTCCCTATTCTAGTTCTATCATTAGCTATTGTTTCGAATCTAAGAGAAATTCTAGAGAATGTTTGCTATCTTGAAATTTTCTTATCTTTCCTAAATGCCATTTTGGAGTTTTATCAACAATTTGCTTGTGTAAGCAGAGATCCGGTATTTTCTGAATCCTTATGTAAGGAATTAAAAAAAAGAAAAGAAATCTTTCAACTAATTTTTCTTTTTTTTCTAAAGTAATATTAAAAGTAATAAGCAAATAGTCATTAGTTTTCAAAAGGGAAAAAGTATCACACATCCACGGGAGACAAATTAGGTCGCACTCTCATGCCGTGATTGATGGATCATTTGTAGTCATAATTGTGGAGTTGGTCATCTTAAATGGCATCTCATATTTTTTCCACAAGAAGACCAAATTTGAGAAGCCACGGAAAAGTCTTTTGCCCAGCTTTCTCGTTATCGAACAAAACTCATTCTCCATTCCTTAGGAGTATTCCGAGTCCTTGAATCACAGAAACGAAAGATGGTAACCCTCCTTTGAAAATATTTTCAAGGTTTGTTTATCATTACCTCATTTTATAGAAAAATGTACACGATACATGATTACGATAAATTACACACGAGCATAAATCCCTTGGGAACTATAGAAGCTTTGACAGAAGGTGAACATGACAGAGTAGATTAAAAAGACTAGTGGTGCTAGAGAGACAACTATTATTGAGGTTTAGGCCACAAATGTGACTATTGAATTCGTCACACTCTATTAGGGGTGATCGGATCTAGGGTGGGTAGGGTCCAGACCTGGACCCTATACCCGACCCTGTTATAACCGGTTCTTCTTTTTTGGGCCATATACCCTGCGCTGTTTTTATTGGACCTTGTTTTGGACTCGACTTTGTTTTTTCAATCCGGGAACATGGTCAATCCTGTTTTCATTGGAACCTGTTTTGTAACCATTCGATATCATATACAGCTTTAAGTTTTTCATTAATTAGCGAAAAAACAATAACATAATCATTCTAACATTATAAGATAAAGCAAAAATCCTAACAATGCATAAACATTAACAACAAATATGGATATAATATTAGTTTCATTCCCACAAATACTTCTGATATAATATAATGTGCTTACTCATGTTTATACAACAAAGCTCTTATATCTTTCTTGAGTTTGACTGAAAATGCTTTAATTAGTGTTACAATAATTAGTAGCACTTGTCTTGCGATTATAGTAAAAGTGGCAAAAGTACAGCGGGAGTACCAAAAGTTGGCACAAAGGATCACTTAAGTGCCAAAAGTTACAAAAGGTACACTTAAGTGCCACTTTTTAAAAAAAATGGATAACTTAAGTGCCAAGTCGCCGGAACCCCGCCGGAAATCCTACGTGGCAATTTTTTATTAATTTTCTTGCCTACGTGGCTCGCCGGAAACTGAATCGGCCAAAAATCAGCCAAAACGACGTCGTTTTGGCTGACGTGGATTTTAAAAATTATTAATTATAAAATATTAAATAATTATAAAATATATTTTATTATA
>CM026414.1:7695748-7727129 GCA_014858505.1 Corymbia citriodora subsp. variegata
CGATTTTAATTTTTAAAAATCTGACGTGGATATTTTTATAAAAAAATTACCACGTGGATTTTTTATTTGGAAAAAAATGCCACGTGGATTTTTTATTTAAAAAAAAAATGCTCTGTCAGCAAATTAAGTCGCCGGAAAATTGACACGTGGCAATTTGGCCGGAATTTTTCGCCGTTGGCACTTAAGTGATCCATTTTGCTCCGATTTTGGCACTTAAGTGTACCTTTTGTAACTTTTGGCACTTAAGTGATCCTTTGTGCTAACTTTTGGCACTCCAGAGGTCCGCACCTCTAGTAAAAGTTGAAGGTAGGATCATTAAAAAAGAAAAATAATATATGAGAATAGTTATTTTTAACAATTGTTTCAAAACAATTCTTCCTTAACTTTATTTAAAGAGAAGCTTTCTTTTTTTAACAATTCTTCGAAGATGAAGAGACTCAAAGGCACTATATAAAGAGACGATTTTATTTAAAAAAAAAGGATAAAAATCAGTTCCAAAATTGGTCCAGTTCCGGGTGGATCTTTGCTTGGACCATATTCCCAAACCGGTTTCAACTAGTTCCCAAAAACTGGAACCGGTTCCTGGACTAATTTAATTGGGAGTCGGTTCCCAACCTTGTTTTTTGGGTGGTCCGGTCCGAGTTCCGGGTAAACTCGATCAGGTTGCACACCCCTACACTTTATACCCTCCCACAAGCACTAATCTCCATTTCCACCTAGTGGCGAGTGACAACCATGATTCATAGAGATTCCTCTCATTGATGTGAGTAGGAGTGAGCATGATTTCAAAATAGAGCCTAAAATTAGGGGTGTGCAACCGAACCGGGTTTATTCAGGAATCGGATCAGGTCACCCGAAAAATAGGGTCGGGAACTCGTTCCCGGTGAAACCGATTCCAATTTTTGGGAACTGGTTGTAACTGGGCCGGGAACTGGTTCCAAGTGGAAACCCACCCGGATCGGTTTTGGAACCAATTTTCTTTAAAAAAAAATTTGAAAAGCCCCTAGCTTAAAAAAGGAAACTGTGACGTCCTGAAATTCGAGCCCTTTGAGAGAGGAATGAACGTTAATTTCGCCAATGCATTGTTGGTTGATCTCACTCGGAACTGATCACTCCTGAGATACTGACCTTGAGGGGAAAGGCTAATGAGGACAGAACTCGTGCGACTAAAGAACTTGACCTGGGAAAAAGACTCGACCGTGAGACTTGCGTAAGGACGATCCTGTAGTCATGCAGGCCGATTTCAGGGACGACTAGAAGTCGATTCGCGGATAGAAATAATGGGACGACAGGTGATTCCGTCTACTGTTATCGAATCTGCGAATGACCCTATGTCGATCCTTGATAATCGTGCACTTAGAAATAAGAATCGATCATTCGCAATTTCATGTAGTCAAGGACGTCCATGTGTCGAGAAATCTTAAACGTGAATTGGCACGAGTCGGTTACGCGTGAATCCTCGAAGCCGCTTGTTAGTCTGAGTAGTACCAAAATGGCATTCGGGTGAAATTGACAAGGCATGAGAATCCAAGATTGGACTTCGAATTTTCGGGAACGTCCGAGACGGACTTTTGGACGATGCTTCCTCGACAGTCGACAATGTCGGTTGAGCCGAGTTTTTTGAGAAAGGGATTTCGGACCGAGGAAACGAGCCTACGAGGACGTGGGCTGGGCAAGAACAGTGTGGCCCTCACGCCCAAGGTGGGATAGCCTCCATGGAAGGCCCGAGGCAAGCAAGTGAGCCCGTTGGGCCAAACCGACCATTTACCCTTCCTAGCCCATTGTCTAAACTTGAGCCAATTCGAGCCCAATAAATTCCCGAGCCTGTTCCTACCTATTTCCCAGCCCGTTTCCTAGGCCCGTCCTCCATTTTCAGCCTAAGGACAGATTGGGAAATGTGCAAGGTGGAAATGACCAAAATGCCCTTGGATATTTTGAAGAAAAGTCAAAAGGAAGAGAGAGAAGATGATGTCATTTGGTTGGGGGTTGAAGCAAGCCATTTAATGGCATTAATGAGGCTTGAAGACCAGCTCTCTCTCTCTCTCTCTCTCTCTCCCCTTCATCTTCTCCAAAAATCGCAGCCCTTCTTCCCCTTGCTTCTCCTTGCATTTCTGCAGTTTCAGTTTCTGACCTCTTGCCGAAATTGGAGTTGTTCGTTGCCTTCCCGATGGAATCTCGGGGCGTGCCACCCACCGTTACGCTCGGGAGAGAGAATACGTACGGATGACGTCGGCCTTTAGTCGATCGGAGCTTCCGTCCGATCCGTACGGCGGCCGGAAGTCGGCTGTTGTCGGACCGCCTACTGTAGCGTCGCCCCCTGCGCAGCTCCGCCTTTTGCTCCGTTTCTCTCCATTTCCGACCCAATCACCGCCCATCCCAGCCACAAGTGGTTCACCCTCGACCCCCAGGTGCCGTTGATCGCTGGCCCGCCGCTCGCCGGAGCTCCGGGCAGCCCGTTCAACTCCGATCAGCCACTTTCCTCCTGTGCAGTGCAGTTTTTAGTGTTGCAGTGGGTATTCCGAGTTTGCTGCTGTTGTTCCAGCCCCGGGACCGCCTTGGATCGTCATGGTAGAGGTCCCCGGGTGTCGGGTTCGTTGCCGCCGCCGCGTCTGCGTCTCCGGCCCGCTTAACGGGTGAGTTTAGCTCCTAATCCCTATTTAGTGCCTAAACTTGCTTAGGGTTGGGTTAATTAGTGTTAATGCTGGTTTAGGAGGGTTAATTAAGTGTATTAGCCCTAAGATAGGTGGTTAGATATTTGATTAAGATTAGCTTAGCTTAATCTTGCTTAATTATGCTTGATTATGCTTAAGTGTTGATTATGTGTGGTTTATGTGTTAATTAAGCATGTTTAGCTTAATTGATTGATTAATTGTGTTTAATCAATGTTTTGTTTAATTTCTGAATTTAATCTATTATTAATTGAATTTCGGAAATTACTGTTCATGGATTACTGTTCATTGGTACTATTCACGGATTACTGTACATGATTACTGTTCACGGCACTGTTCACGGCACTGTTCATCCGGAAGTGAAATTGTGCATAATTTCATGTGTCTTGATCATATGAAGTGAAATTGATGTGTCGTGGCATGAACATTCGCATGAATCGTGTGAATTTCACAAAAAGGAAAAAAAATGGTTTGTCCGAGGGACACCGGAAATGGACTGCCTTTATGAGAAAGAAAGTGATTTGTCCAAGGGACACTAGAAATGGACCGCTTTTATGAGAAAGGTGGGGAAAATGGTTTGTCCGAGGGACATCGGAAATGGACCGTTTTCGTGAGAAATGATTTGAGGTTTTATATGCAAGCATGTGTGCATTGGCTAATGCTCAAAGATAATAAGTGGATTGTGATAGTATGCTTGCGTGATCACTAAGTTGAACCCGATTTATCGGAGATTATGGAAAGGGAGGGCACGGAAGGGCACGGTTGCGCCTCTGCGGAGGAAGGACGTCGTAGCGTCGTGGCGCCTCGGAGGGTATGGAAGGGCACGGTTGCACCTCTGCGGAGGAAGGGCGCCGTAGCGCCATAGTGCCTCGACCTGCACAGAAGGGCACGGTTGCGCCTCTACGGAGGAAGGACGCCGTAGCAATAGCACGGAAGGGCACGGTTGCGCCTCTGCGGAGGAAGGGCGCCGTAGCGCCGTTGCACCTCAGCCAAGTTGTAGCCTTGTGGGGCAATAATAATCGGAACACGTGTGAATGCGAGAGTGCATGAGAAAACATGGCATCATTGGTTCCGATTATACATGAGATGATCACATCATTTAAGGCACACACGCATGAATTGATAATGTGCAGGGTGTGGCAATGGCCAAGTGAGATCGCTTGTGACGCGACTCGCATGTGATTGATGAACTGCATCATCTAATGGCCATGTGCATTACGTGTATTGTGCTGACTTATAACGTGCAAGTTATGGCATACCGGAGAAGGTTGCATGCGAACCGACTATTCGATTGTTGGTTGCATTGCTTGCATTGAATGAGATTTAACGTGTAGGGTATGGCATACCGGGTAAGGTTGCATGCGAACCGACCTTTGATTATTGGTTGAACCTATCTGTGGTTTGATTGCTGATTGCTGGGTGTTTGTGGTCGGGTTGAGTGAGGGGTGGCTCTGGAGAGATACCCCGGGTTGAGTTGGTGTACTAACCGGGGCTTAGGGGGAAGAACTCGCTGAGATTTTATCTCAACCCGTCATGGTTAACCTTTTTCAGGTCTTTAGAATGGTGCACCCGCTGTGGAGAATCCTGCCCCCCGTTTCTCCAGTGATCGACCTGATGGAGTCGAGTCCGATGGGTCTGAGTGACCGTGGTGTTGAACCCGAGGGTTCATTCTGTATAGCTGGATTAGCCTAGTTTCTTTTTGGCCTGGCTTAGAGGATGGATCGGCCCCTTTTGTCGGGCTTGTAATTCAAAAGACGATCCTCCATTGGTTAATCCAGTAAATTGTGTAAATGAGTAGTCATGGTTGTTCTTGTTATTCATCCCTCTATCCCTGATTGATTGTTGGACTGGGGATGGTTCGTCTTCCGCTTGCGCATAACAAAAGATTAAAATGAATGGTCATCGACGAGTCCTGGGACGTCGCTTTCAATCGACCAAGAGAAGGGGTTGTCGCGTGCTCGGGGTTCGGGGCGTGACAGAAACACCTCACCCTCTCAAGTCTCAATCATGGAACAAATTGTCGTTGGGGGAGCAAAAGCCGAGCTCCCTCATTTCGATGGGAGGAGGAAGTAGGGGAAGGAGACGAGGCGGGAAGAGGAGGTAGAGGGATTGGCCATATCTGGAGTAGAGGCAGGGGGAAGAAGTAGGGATGAGGCTCGGTAGTGGAGGCAGATTGAGTCAAGGCGAGCGAGCTTTATTCGCAAGCAAATGTCTTCTTGGCCTTGATGATTACAACTGCTTGTTGCCACCGATGGTTGCTTGCCACTTGTTGCCTTAGCTCGCTATTCAGTCGCCATAACCAAGCTCAAACCACCGCTAGGCCCACTACGCTCATTGCTGCGGGATCACTACCCAAAATAGATCTAATGATAAATAGGGTAGACCTTGTTCCCAGACTGGCCCAGACTAGAAAAACAGGGTCGAGTCCAAAATAGGGTCCAGTGCAAATAGGGTCGGGTACATGGTCCAAAAAAGTGGAACTGATTATAATAGGGTCAGGTACAGATTCTAGGTTTAGACCCTACCCACCTTGGACCGGTCACCCCTACCTAAAATCATAGAATTGGACTAGTGGGAATCTGTTTTGTTATAGGTTTTAGATTCCAAAAAATAGGGAACCTATTTTGACAAATAGGTTCCATATTCTAGGTAGGTAGAACATAAAATAACTTTTTGTATTTTTCTTGGTCTATGCTTTCGCACGATTCCATTAGTGTGTAATTTGGAACTATTAGTCTACATTTCCATTTTATGAGTGAGACTTTTACTTCATTAATGTTTCATATTCTTCATATGTCTAAATATAAATTGTGGTTAGTAAATTATAGCATCAAATATTGGTCATTAAATGTGATGATTCATTACAATCATTCGACTAATAATATATGTAGAATCTAGTTAAAAGCTAGAATTGATCCTGGATCCTTTGAGATAATAGGTTCCAGGTTTTAGATTATGCAAGATAAGTTTCAGATTCCAAAAATGATAAAACTATTTCAATGAATAGGTTCTCAGTTTCAGGTGGAACTTGTATGAAACCTGAAATCACTTACTCCTAGATGCAACTAATTGAATTAGCAAAGCATCTATAAAACACTGATATAAAAATGATGCAAGTATAAAACATTTATAGTAAGAACGGTAACATGACATTGTCTTCTTCTTTTAATTTTTTTTTTTGTGTGTGTGTGTTTGTTATTAGAGCACACATGTCGTGGAAGAGCCAGAGGCGATCGGGAGGCCATAGCTTTCATGGATAGCAAGTTTGTGGATAGGAATAATGGGGTTTATTCTCAGCCACTTCATAATTTTATGTGAAAGGACACGTGGGGGCGTCCAAAGGCAAAATGTCAAAGTCTTTTTGGGCTCACGATTTTTCTTAGGATGAATCGTCTTCTTCCATATCTTGGGTCATTGTGATTCATGGCTGCCAAAATCTAGAAAAATTGTTTTTTTGGCACGGCTTCTAAGCCAAGTCTAAGAAAGAAATTCAATGAACTCTTCAATTTCAGTGTCAATGACCATTTCAATCAGAACAAAGGGGCAAATTTAATTTTGAACCGAAATCTTATTCAGGATATCGCCTAATACAAACAAGGTAAAGATTTAGACATTTTATGTGCAAATAACATGCATATTCCATTGGTCTAGCCGCTTGATTTCTTGATAGGTTAGTATATCCATAGATTCTTATAACTGAATACCAAATTAACATGAAAAACTGAGGTGCTGCTGACAAAGTGATAACTAAATATGGAACGTACTATGTGTTTCACTGAAATTAGATTGTTGATAAAAAAAAATTTCACCAAAATTCATTCTTCGATTTTGTATTAGGAGGAGATGGGTTCTTTGGTCATTTTGGTTAAGAGTCTTAATGAATCACAAGGAACAGATATACTTGGTTGTAATTTAATCGACGACAAAGGACAAAACACTTTGCCAAAATTTAATCAACATCAAAGTAATATGATTGAGCGATACAACACAGAAATTTAATTGATGTTGACATTAAACTATGGCTAAAGTACGGAAATTGAAAGATATTTAAATTAAAGGAAAGATAAATCGCGGAAATTGAAAGATAAAGATAAATTTGCAAGAACATTGAGTTATGTGATTGATTCAAAGCCCTTCACAAAGATTTGGATGTGGTTATTTATGGCCTAGAATCAATGGTTACATATAGCTATTACAACTTTGGAATTCAAATAAACAAATAACTTCCTAATGGCAATTAAACATGATGATTACTAAATTTGAAAAAAACAACTAACTCCTTAATCCTTTCGATAGTTATTGAAAATTACTGCATGAACACTCATTTCAACGAAATTACACAAATCAAAATTAAACAAATATGGACATAACACCCGGCAATCATCTTTTTGTTAATTGCTTGTTGTTGATATTGATGATTTTGTCGAGAATTTTCAAGGCTCTTGTTAATATTTTTACATTGTGTTGCTGATGACTTCACCAACGAATTGTCAATTCCCTCAAATTATTATAATTTTGTTCATAAAAGACAAAACTATGCTCTTATCAATTAAATATATCACTTGTTTATAGTAACTAAAAGTTGATTCATTTTTGGTATAAATGCTATGTATGTATGTATTGTCATAGATATTGTGCAATTTCAATGTATTGCTTAAGCCTTCCTGTTTCTTTTTTTTTTAAAGTAATGTCAAAAGTTAAGAGCAAAAAGGCATTTCGTTTTCAAAAGGGAAAATATTGTCATACATCGACAAGGTACAAATTAGGTGGCGTTCTAATGCGTGCCGTGATTGATTATTCATGAGTAGTCATAAATGCACATTTGTTCTCATAAATGGCATCTCATATTTTTTCCATATAAGGACCAAACTTGAAGGACCCGCGAGAAGACTTTTGCCCATCTTTTAAATTGACAAGTAAGAAGTTTCCAGTAGTATAAGCAGTCGTGGAATTACAAAATTTAAAGATAATAATTATCGATAGTGAATATTTTTAGATTTTATATATAATCTTCTCCAAGTTTATGATGACAAAATATATGTGATTTTGATAAAATACGAGCGAGCATAAATTTCTCAGGAACTATAGAAGTTTCAACAAATGGTGGATAAGTATGCGGCAGAAACATGGAGCTAAGAGATGACCTTAGATTAGAATTAGCCAACAATGTTACCCATTTACACGGATTCCTTGGCCCCATTTGCAAAGGAACNATTGTCATAGATATTGTGCAATTTCAATGTATTGCTTAAGCCTCCCTGTTTCTTCTTTTTTTAAAGTAATGTCAAAAGTTAAGAGCAAAAAGGCATTTCGTTTTCAAAAGGGAAAATATTGTCATACATCGACAAGGTACAAATTAGGTGGCGTTCTAATGCGTGCCGTGATTGATTATTCATGAGTAGTCATAAATGCATATTTGTTCTCATAAATGGCATCTCATATTTTTTCCATATAAGGACCAAACTTGAAGGACCCGCGAGAAGACTTTTGCCCATCTTTTAAATTGACAAGTAAGAAGTTTCCAGTAGTATAAGCAGTCGTGGAATTACAAAATTTAAAGATAATAATTATCGATAGTGAATATTTTTAGATTTTATATATAATCTTCTCCAAGTTTATGATGACAAAATATAAGTGATTTTGATAAAATACGAGCGAGCATAAATTTCTCAGGAACTATAGAAGTTTCAACAAATGGTGGATAAGTATGCGGCAGAAACATGGAGCTAAGAGATGACCTTAGATTAGAATTAGCCAACAATGTTACCCATTTACACGGATTCCTTGGCCCCATTTGCAAAGGAACAATATGTGAAGTTTGTTATCTATTTCTCTATTTAAGTTGTTATTAAAGACCTTTTGTATGTAGACTCCAGTGGGACTACATGTACTGCAGATGAAACTTGACTTGTTTTGTTTATTGTGTTTCTCTTATTTACCGGAAAAAACTGGGGGAAATGCTTTATCTTCGGTAAATAGGCAAACATCATTCTCTTATTCCTTTCTAAGCATTCGTTGTCCGTTGATATCAATGCGTGAAAATTCCATTGAATAATGACACTAGCATTTTAGCACCCACAATAGTGGATAACTAGAAATTGCACCTATTGCGATCTTCTTTGAAGAAAATTAATGGATTACTAAACTGGCACGACCAGTTATTCTCAAAAGAGATGATGTGATAGTCTAGCGTAGGCTCTCTCTAACCCACACTAATCATAACTTGAGTTCTTAATTCTATGCCGTAATATAAATTTCCTTTTTGGAGCTGTCACTAATTAGTTATAGGTCCATTGAACACCCGAGTAAGATACGAGAGTATATTTTACTTTTACTCTAATCATTTCAATTTCTTTTTTCTTTATTTTGAAAATGTTTCTGCATGCAGCATTGTCAATTTTATCCTATGCCATTAGTGCATAACTAACACTCAATAATAAAATAATAAATAAATTACTGAAAAGATTAAAGAACCCGTAACGCATGAGCAAGCAAAAGCGAATCTTTATTTATCACGCTTTGAAACATAGGTTCTATAAATATTAACTGAAGAAGCAAACAATGATGTGTGTATGTACAAAATATGATTTCTAAAGCGAATATGATTATGCAAGTTGATGAATTGATATGATGCCAAAGTAATATGCGTGCTAGACTATAATTTTTTTTCTTATTATTTAAGGATAATGATGATAAATTAAAAGCCCATATGTATAATTTAAGATATATGAGATAATTTAGATTAATAGATAAAATGCAATGCCAATTAATTCTTTTTGGTTTTCTTTTGTGATGAACTACATGCAATGAGATGCACTAATTAATAAATGCTATGTACCTGGAATACTTATTAAAAATTAATCCTAAAAAGCATGCGATCTCTATATGACGTACAACATGTAACATGTACATTATAAAACTAATTATGAATTAATTTTGTACCTAAATCAATCGATACAAAATACTTTTGGAATTTTCTTGATGAATTAGAAATAGGAAATTCTCCTAAATCTATAATGATGACCTAAGTAAACTAGGAGATAATGTGGATTAAACCCTAGCCATGCACGAGCTAAATATCACGATTTCCTCAATTACTAGATGATTTCCGATGCATCAAATATATGAGATTCTAAATTAGGAAACCCACATGAATACAATCTAAGTTCTAGATGCAATGCATATAACATATGATTCTCATGCCACGATTATAAAAAATGTAATGCCATGTATCATCAATAATTATTAACGATGTACCATTTTTCATATTTAGAAACATGCATATGTTTATTTGGATAATCATGTAATGAAACCATATATTATATTTTATAAACCATGTATAATTCATGAGACATGATTGAAGATCTGATCCGATGCAATCTTTAGACTCAAAGGCAGCCCAAATGAAATATGCAATGCATAATGCAATCTAAAATGACTAGCGATATTGTTAGTTTTTATTTGATTTTATTATATGTGATCCATGGATATAAAGTGCAAATACAGCAATCAAATAATAATGCATTATAAATGGCCTACTGTGCTGGAAAATAATGATTCATGAAAATTCTAATTTGTTTAAGATGGCAATTATCATAGTGGAAGTAGAGTATGAAATCATATCTAAACATGCGAAATATGTACAGGTGATGCAAATCAATGACAATGCTTAAAGATAAAGATCGAATATCTCTTTTGATTTTTAATGAGAAAATGAATATATGATCTCTTAAAGCAAAATATGAAATAAGATTTCTCATTAATTTTAAATTTGAAGAACATGCAATATACCATTCTAGGCCGTGAACATGCTTGAAGATGTTTTTATCAGATGCAATTGAAGGAGACAACTTTTTTTTTTAATTTAAAAAAGAAAAAGCCATTGAATAAACTCAACCCAATTTTACGCAATCCCTAATGCATTGTAGAATAACTCGGATCGACGATTCCCGCAATGGACAGCCGGACAAAAGCGACACAAGTCTAGATGGATGGCAACTGGACAATTAATTGGTCGGCCATACCAATGGCAACGGTGGGGGCATAACGTCCATGAATGCGAAAGGCGACAATGCCGGAAAGACCGGTTCCAGAGACCCGTTCTGCAGCTAATGACACCCCCTATGAAGCAAAAGAATAATAAAGGTGACTGACTTGACCGATTGATGAAGGGTGACAGATGAGGAGGGAGTAATTGTGGTCTGTCCTGGACGTGCTTTCCCGAAGACTTTTTGAGCAATTCCTCTCTGTATGTTCCCCTCCCTTTTTGTTTGCTCCTATCTACCCTTTTGATGGAGATGCCACCGAATCCTCCGGATTCACGTTCATGGGATTCTTTTTGGAGTAAACATAATTAGTTGGATGAAACCAATTTTTTAAATTGAAGTGAGCTTTCAGATCAAGATAAAGAAATTGATCATTGTATGTGACCAAATCTGAATTACTATATGATTTCTAATGCACCAAATCAAGATAATGAAATCAACACATCAGAGCAAAATAGTACTAAAGTAAAGACGATTAAAGTATAGTATAAGAAAATAAACCTATACGATGTTGAGTAAAGAATATATATTACGTTTATTATTAAGTCTTAGAACATGAGCCACCATAAACTAAAGATGTCACAATCGTAAAGAGGCTAAAAGAGACCTATTTACTGAAAGGATTCTTGTTTTTTTGCGATCCTAAAACTTAGTAAACTAAAGACGCCCACCATCATATGCAAACCTAACTATCTATGTGTTAACACCTAAATTTAGATTATTCATCACATATATATATTAAGCATTCCATTTTGATCTTTGAAAAAGATTCTTAAATTTTGGAGCCATTTTTCAGTTGAGCAGTTTTGGAAAATTGTCATTTTTTGAGTGAATATATGTCACAATCGAGGGAAATATTTGCTGGATGAAAAATCATTTTTCGGTTGAGCGGTTTCGGAAAATCGTCATTTATTGAGTGAATATATGCCACAAGGGGAATATTTGCTGAATAACAAACCTTCTTTTTCCTCTATAAATAGAGGTTAGAGGTTGGAGGTGAGACGATGAGGAGGGGGTGCGACGGAGAGGCTGAAAAAGAAATCGTAAAGGGGAGGGGGGCTGAAAGAACTCGGAAAAAGGAAGGGATGTGAGAAAGGTGAGAAGAGAAATGAAGGAGTGAAGGTGGAGATTCAGAAAGTGAGTGAGAGGACTCAAAAGGGTGCAGCTAAGAAGAATCGAGAGAAAATTACTTGGTGTTTGAGAAGGTCTATCTTGTAGTCTTGTTCTCATGGCCGAATTCCCATACTAATTGGGAACTCATCATTGGAATCTTGGCACCATTTCTTTTTGTTTGTTAGTTGCATTCTTGAAGATAATTCTCTTTTGAACCAGGTAGTTTTCTTTAACCAAATTTAATTTGGTCATTCTCTTATTTAGTTTAACAATTATTTGGTTCTTATTGTGATTGGTGATTTGTTAGGCATTATCCAATTAGGAAAATTGTTGTGTCGAGGATCATAATAATCAGAAATATTGAGCCGAGAGACATCATATTAGATTTTTGATTATTGTGATCTTCTGTCTTAGGTCATGATGTATTGCATGATCATATGGTTATGTTTGTTGCTCGTGTTGATTTTACATTAGCTAATTTTCTCAATAATAAAAAATAAAAATACAAAAAAATTTCACATTACATCGCATGGTAGTTCGATTGCATGATCATGTGGTAACTATGTTGCATCTTAGATTTATATAATATTTTTAGATGAAAATTTATAGTTAGGCTTAGCTTAGTTTCGGATTTTGATTTTAAAAATAAATAAAAAATGGCAAAAAAAAGAAAGATCATGCATATGCATATGGTAAAATACATCATTCATCCCATATCACATATCACATGCATATTTTGTGTCATATAATATAGATTGCACATATGTTACAATAGTTTTCAATTAACATGTCATTAGAGCTAGGATATTTGAATTGCATATCATATGTCGTTAGAGTAAGAATCATGCATGTTAAATCTAGATTAAAGTCATACATAATTAATTTTACAAAAAAATTAGATGTCATCCCATTTAGAATTTATGTTTAGGACATGCATTTTTAGTTATAGCTTGTTTTGCTTTAAGATTGATCATGATTCTTACGTTTATTTTTCGAGACCCGTTGAATGTCATTGATTGTGATCTACATGACCACTCATTTCTATGTTAGTGGCCTAGGTTAAAATTAACCAAGACTACTTACAAGAAAAAAAAATCTTTTTGAAACTTAAAGAGAAATTGTACCGAAAGGACGCTAGTTTAACTTAGCGTAACCATGTTCCCAAACCTATTGAATCTCTGGTTCGCAGAAGTAAAGTGTTCTCCCATACTTTACTTGAGTTTCTAATCAACCATAATTGATTAGTGGTGGCTCCTAATTGAATAGAATTGCATGTTTAACAAGGTTAAATTTTGAGTATCAAGTTGTGGTTGGTAGGGTTTGGGAGAGTCCACACTAAGTTTTCGAACTTAGTAATCCATTAGTCTTTCTTTTAGTGATTCACCTTCAGGAATGTTGCGACACTATGCAAAGGAAATTACACTAAACAATATTAAAATGACATGAAATGGATCCGATGCCTATGTGCCTCCATGAACTACCAACTTAACCACTAAATCACCACAACCTCTTCCAAGATCAAAGCGGAAACCAAAACCACCAGCAACATTCAATACATGTAACCCGCAATTCACCTATCCAAATGAAATTCAATCCAACCAAAAGCCTAAGAAATGAATCACATGCCAAGGTATTTGCATGAATCATGAAACTCAACCTCAAATTATCTCCATCAATGCTCTTCAATTTCCTGTCTAAACCAAGACCCTCAATAAATTCCAGCATGCATTGCCTGCGATTATTATGAAAAACGACCTCTAAACATGCTCAAAAGGTTATGAAATTAATAATACGTTAACCCCTCATCACATGTAAATGAAAGAACAAAAAACCAAGCCAAATGCCCCAAAGCCACACTCAAATTGCAGCCTCAAGCAACATCAGGGCCATGAACTGTGAACGTGCTGTAACTTGATATATAATCCATCTCACATTGGCACTACGTTATGGACAATCGATAGAACAACCGAACTAAGCTGAAATCATTCCAATTAATCCCTAATTAATAACATCCAGCAACATATAGAATTGATTTGAGGGCATTCAAGACTAAATTCGTGATTGTTTGGTTAAATTAACATAAAATTGAAGCCCCGTCTTCCTGCAAGTGTATGAGTTCACATGATCAAATCAACAACAGACTGACTGAAACCCGAATTTCGCTGATGATTTCAAAAAACATTTTTCGAAGAAGATTAATTCGCAAATTATGGGCATTCTGATATTAATAACTCAGGCCCAACAATTAAAATTTTGACAAATGAAGTTTTTGGCCCGACTCAAGCCCAATAACCATAATTTCATAACATGCCAACTACCACTCGCCCTTTGTTAGCCCAATTATATGGGGCCTCTTTGAACTATGAGCCAAGAGTTACAAACCACGCCGCAATTGGATAGCAAAGGCCCACCAAATGGATTCCCTACCACTGAACTAGAAAGAAAGTCCCTCCCCCTTCACTATGTTTAATTTTATTGTCTTGATATCGGAACTCTATGTTATCTACCTGATCATTAGTAATAAAAATTTAATTTCTGATAAAAAAAAAATCCCACTCGCCAGCCACCGCTTCCCTCACCTTCAACGTCCGGCCTCTACATCACTGTCCAACTTCCCTCCACTCTCCGGCTACCGTAACCTCCACCGTCTTTGGTTTCCATCTTCATCTTTTCCTCCTCCATTCTCTCTGTCGATTGTTCTTGTAACCAGTCACGGTTCATTAAGCCTCACCTCCACGATCATACTCCGTTCATCTCTGTCCTCGGTCACTCCTGTCACTGCCATCGATTCTTGTTCACTCTCTCTTCAATTCTCGGCATCGCTAATTCAGAGGCCTAAAATAATCCTGTCCGTACAGTACCAGGACTAAAATATCGGATCGGAGGAAAAGGTTAGATGAAAATATTGTCTATATATATAAATATATATATTTACGTACAGCACCACAAGAATCATTATGAGCTGAATAGAACAAGTTAACATCATAGACATACAAAGACAATGCTCAGATATTATTTTGCACGGTTGCTGGTGGAGTGAAGCCTTGAA
This sequence comes from Corymbia citriodora subsp. variegata, assembly GCA_014858505.1. Lineage (NCBI taxonomy): Eukaryota > Viridiplantae > Streptophyta > Magnoliopsida > Myrtales > Myrtaceae > Corymbia > Corymbia citriodora. The sequence continues at coordinate 7,710,625 of CM026414.1, forward strand.
ACCACACTATTATGATATGAGTATTGACGAACAAGTTTCAAGAAGCCTTGTGAAATCATATAAATAGCTCGAAGCTATCTAGTTGTGGGGTAGGAGGCGAATAAGGAGACCTTTGACGGGAACCGGTGATGGATAATAGATAAATTTCTCATCCGGTATGACCTTCTCGAGCTTGAATTTGGTCACCAAATTGTGCATGAAAATGAGTATTTCGAGTCTCGCATACTCTTTTCCAGGGCACATGCGAGGTCCGCCTCCAAAGGGAACATAGGTGAATGGTGCTGGTCCGTTTCCTTCGAATCTTGAGGGATCAAATTTCTCAGGATCAGGGAAATACTTGGGATTCTTGTGTGTTGAGTATACCGTCCAAAATGTCTATCACACAGTTAGAATCACAATGCATATGTCATTTGATTATATAAATGCTCGGGACACAACTTAGCATTTGGAGAGAACATAATACATATTTAAAAATTACCTTCCATCCTTTTGGAATTGTATAGCCAGCAAAACTGAAATCCACCGTTGCCTCTCTAAATGCCCCTTGTGCAGGTGGTAACAACCTCATCGACTCACAAGCCACGGTCCACGAATACTTCATTTTTTGTACGTCATCCCAATTAAGAAATTCATCTGGACCCTTGGATTTGGCAATCTCCATTTGTTCTATTGATATAAGAAAAGCGTATTGTTAAACATATACTGAATTTTACAGGCCTCAATATTCAGCCGGGAGGGTTGATGAATTAAGCTACATGATCGGACGGTTTTCAAAACAATTTCTTTATTTTCTGAGTTCCCTATATATGATTTGGCGTAATTAGGGTTTCTGCCGCATAAGAGTGTTATCTTTCTGGGGCCACGTGCTTGAACATCCAACCTAAAAAGCCTAATTAGGTTGAGAAAAAGTACGTGTATATAAGGCCCGTGTAAACCCTAAATGCACTGGTCTATTCTTTCTGTTGTTACTGGATCCTTTCGCAGCAAACTGAGTGGGCTGGCATTTGACAAGTACTTCAGAAGCGACCAGGTCTATTCTAAAAGTTATTTCCTTGATGAACCCGCTCATAGATATGAGGAAACTGAGCCAAATAGTTCACTACAATGGTGATCGAAGTGCTGGTGGTCTCATGACTCGCAATGAGCAATCCCATGATCTTGTTGGAAGCATCCATGTCGTAGAAAACGGTTCCATCGTCATCTCCTTGAAGAAGCCATTGAGACAAGAAGTCCCTTGCGTTTGAGTCTTTGCCCTCCAAAATCTCCGTCTTCCTTCGCCTGATTATGTTCAAGAGCTCTTGCCTTATAACTTTTCCTCCTTCCATTGCTCTGTTGAATGGTGTGCCGGGGATATTTATTGGTACAGCGGTGAACCCGGAAGAAACTCGAGCAAACGGTTTGGCAAACTTCGAAACAATCTGGGGATCTTTGATGTTCATGAACAAGCGACACGCCAAAGCAAAGGTATACCTCTTTGATAGAGGAAAGACCTTCACTTCCTTATATGGAGACCAGTCGGTGGCCAAGTGATCCCTCGTCATGNAACGGTTTGGCAAACTTCGACACAATCTGGGGATCTTTGATGTTCATGAACAAGCGACACGCCAAAGCAAAGGTATACCTCTTTGATAGAGGAAAGACCTTCACTTCCTTATATGGAGACCAGTCGGTGGCCAAGTGATCCCTCGTCATGAAGTCCATGACGGGTATATAATGTTGGAGGGCTTCGGGCTTCAGGAACTCCAACAGGAAGCCGCGCTTCTTCATGACATCCTTACTATTGATGTTCCCTAGGGTTTCCGGGAAGTGGGTGATCTTCCCCATGGACTCAAGCCACCAGGGTGTGACGTACTTGTTCTCGCCGGAGAACAGGAACTTGTTGCCAGACGCACCGCAGAACACGGCCATGTCCTTCCCATATAAGTTGGTCCGGAAGACATCTGGTGAGTACCTGGCGGCGCGATCGTTCATGAATTTCTCGGGGCAGCCACTCCATCCGGCGGCCATGAATTCCAGAGTCTCGCCAAGGACTGGCCATCCCTTTTGGCCAGGTGGTAGGTGAGGAGTGACACGCTTCTTCCAAAATACGACGAAGAGCAGACAAAGAGAGAGGTAGAGGACGCATGTGGCAAAGAAATCCATTTTTATTCTTCTCTCAGAAGGCAAATACTGATAATCTGGTAAGAAAAGGATTGACTAAGGATGAAAACGAAGAGGAAATCATCCGGATTTATGTAGGGAAAAACTGGCTTGCTTTAGGCCTCTTACCCAAAAATACTGTCTTTCGTGTTTGGAAGAAGAATCTCCTCTAATTTATTCCTTCTTTCGGGTTATATCACTGGGGACATAAACGTTCCTTGCCCATTTAAATTCTTCCTTTTGTTTCTATATAATCAAGTTGATTCTGCGCAATTTAAAATTCAAATTAACGTCTTGCTGACCTTACAGCTAATGCAAGTTTAAAGCCAAATCAAGTGATAATATCATGGCAAATGAGCACAAATTATATTAATCAAATCGTTTTGGTTTCCTTCTCTTTTATATATTTGAGGAGGCAAACGCTGTGGATTACTTCTATATTCTTGTTCTCTTCTTTCGTGAAAATCATTAAAAAGTTTTTGTTAATCTCGCTGTAAAATATCCTATTTTAATCGAATTAATGTCACCTAGTTCTACCATCGCAAAAGTCAAAACCAAGAAGTATAATTCGGGTAACTCAAAAATGTGTTGTGGGATTCATCGCTCGATTGTCGTCTGGCGGAAGGCTTGGTATCTTCAAGTAGGCGTGGATCGGCTTAGGGTAATTTAAAAAATTTTAAATCGAAGAAAAAATAGAACGAGTGATCTAGATTTAAGAGACAAATACAAAAATATATGTATGTATTTCATCTCGATAGCTCCTGCACGAACCCGAGACCCATCGGCAACTCTTGTTTCTTTTGGGTCTCCCTACGTTATCCTCTTAAGTCTAACGCATGGTAAGTTGAGTTTTGTTCTTTTCTATGTATGATAATTTAGTTTTAGTACATAATTTTTCAATAAAAGTTACTACTATTAAACCATAGGTTATATCATTAGTTTTTAAATTCTAGTCACATTAGTCAAGAAAAATTAGGCCCTGGACTTTTAAGCCCAAAAGTCGGATCCTTAATATGGTCTCATGTCTTAAATGGGGTTTATAATATGATTTAATGTGCTTGATGAACTATAAAAATATTTGCCGCTTAAAATGATGTCTTCAAATTATATCAATGAACCTTGTGAATGGCATATGTTATAATGCTTCATGAAATTTATCAATCGTCACGTGTATATTATCGTTCCCTAAATTAAGATTGCAAGGACACTTGATGGATGAGTAAGGATTGTCGTGACCTAAAATTTTCAAAAATATATAAGTTTAGGGGTATTGTTAATTTCGGGCCGACGGCCCTTAATTAACTCGGGCTCTCCCAAGCCCATACCCGGCGCGACGTTGGGATATTCATAAAAAAATTCAAACAAGGAGTCGCCACTAGTCTATTGAGGTCGACTAGGAACCAAGCGAGACATAGAAGCGTGTCTTGCTTTTTACTCAACCAGAGGGTCTAGGGTCGGGAACTTGATTACGTTAGTTATACGATTAACGCCCTTTCGGTACCTAACTTGATCATGTATTAATGAAGTCATGGCAATGTATTCGAGATTTCTAAAATCTGTCATAACCGTTCTAAGGTAAGAAAATAACGTTCAAAATGATATCGCAAAAATAAGGTGTAAGAATAATCCTAATAATGTAAACTAAGAAAACTTATTGTAGAGCCCTAAAGGCTTATTCAATTTTAGTATTTTTTTTTCTTTTTTAAATGTTTCCTTTTTTTTTGGAATTTTTCTGAATTTTCTGAATTTTTCTGAATTTTTAAATATTTTAAATATTTTTTAATATTTTCGAATTTTCCAAAATTAAAGAAATTTTTTTAAATTTTTTTAATATTTTCTGACCTTTTTGAAAATTTAAGAAAAACATTTATTAATTTTTTTTTGGCATTTTCTAACATTTTCTAAATGTTTTTTGGGAATTTCTGAATATTCGAAAAACAGAAAGAAAAATCAAATCAAATCAAACTTTTAAAAATTTTCTGAAATTAAAGAAATTTTTTTTTAATTTTTAATGATTTTTCGAAAAAAAAATTTAAGATTTTTTTAGACTTTTAAGACTTTTTAAATTTTCTGAAATTTTTGATTTTTTAGAATTTTTTAATTTTTATTAAAAAAGTGATTCGGACCGGGTCGGGTGACCCGGCCCTAATAAACTTACCCAGCCCCTATCGGGCCGGGCTGGACTACAACCGGGCTGGTCGAACGGCTCGGTCGAAATTTTTTTTAAAATGGCCCAATAGTGGAAGAAATTAATAAGACAGCCAATTTCCTATTTCTATTTTCAGCCCAATCCTCTTCAGCCCACATCAAACAATCAGCCCACTCGAAATCAGCCCAGCCCCACTCCTATTCAAACTCTTGGCCCGGCGCCCCTTTTTCTTTTTCTTTTCTTTGCTTTTTTCTGATTTTTTTTATGTATTTTCTTTTTCTTTTTTATTATTTTTTTTACTCTTTTGGTCCTCTTCTCGTTCGCAACTGCAGCACGCCCCCATGCACGTCTTCCCCCCATGCACGGCTGACCGAAGCTCCTGCAGCTTCTTCGCTGGCCTACCTCCACGCACGATGAGCCCGTGCCAGCTTCTAGAGGGTCGCCAGGTCACCGTCCGGCGTTGGTCGTTCCGTCCGACTGACGCCGAGTGCCACCGGCCGCTGGTGACCATGAACGCCCCCCATCGCCAGAACTGAGGACATCCCCACCTGACTCTACTCGGGCCACTCAAGAAAAATCATCATAACATGAAGAAAAGCACGAAGGCAAGGGCAGATTCACAATATGCTAACAAACATTCACGAAACTAAGCTACTGAGCACGGATCTGACGATAAAAAATTCTGAACTTCATTTAGGCATTTTAACAAACAGGGGGTATGCATTGTCGAAACAAATGATTTTTGACCCAAACAAGAATCGATTCGGGCTTAAGCTTCTAAACAAACATGCTGGTACGCACAAGTACGTAAATGGAGACACGGAAGGGGCCGGGGCTCGCCCGAACTGGTCGGCGCGAACTCCGGCCCGACGCCTTGCAAAAACAGCGAAGAAAATGACCATAAAAAAAAAAACTTACCTGGTTCGGGCGAGGCGTCACGGTGGGCATCGGCTGACGAGCGGGCTCCGGCAGCGTCCAGACATGCTTCTGGGTTTGCTCTCTCACCTCTGACTTCCCGTCTCCTCGCTCCAGCTGCGACTAAACACCGGCTGGCTTCAAGGACAAAGAGCGGAGACACGGCAACGGGGCGTGGACCTCGGGTCAGGCGTGGCTGCCGGCAGTCTCTCAGTCTCTCCCTCTGCTCTCTCGTTCTCAGTCTCTCAGTCTCTCCCGGTCGCTCCGCTCTCTCTCTCCGTTCTGCCTTTTCTCTCTCTGTATTCCTTTGTTTTTTTTTTTTGGTTTTCCCCCCTTGCCCGTGTTCTCCTCTTCTTCTTTTTCTGCTTCGTCACCCCCCTCTCCCTCTAGCCAGAACCGCTTTTTTCTGGCCAGCCTCCTCTCCGTCCGAAAAATCGTCGACCTCTCTCCCCACGTTCTGCTCTCTAACCGTTTCCGTCCTCCCCCCTATGGCCGCATGACAGCGCAGCAAGGGAATCTTCCCTTGCTGGCGTCACACGGCTGACGTCAGGGTCCGAGGAGGCCGGACGACGTCGTCGCTCGTTGATGCTGTCGATCGTTGTTCTGCGCGTGTGCGTGTGGTGTCTTGTGTACATGTGTTTTCTCCGAATGTATGGGTCAGAGAAGGGAAAAATCCAATTGGCAAAGTGATGGGCTCAAATGAAATGAAAATAGGAGGAAGATGGGCTGGGCTAAAAAGTAAAAAAAGTTAAAAGAGTGGGCTCAGAAATTAAAAAGGTTGAACTGGGAAATTAAAAGGTTCGGCTGGGCTATGCCAACTCAACCGACCAAATTAATTTTTTTATTTTTTTTTTGAATTTTCGAAATTTTTTTGAATTTTTTTTCTTTTCTATAAATTAATATATATTTATATATGCAAAATAAATGGGCCTTCAAAACAAAATAAACAAAAATTCGGGTGCTAACAAGGATCAATTATTGCTTGCATATGCGCTCAGGTTCTTAATATTTAAGCAATTAATTTATTGCTTTAATTATTTATTGTTCAATAATGCTTGCATACCCACACGATCACTTCTCACATATTAATAGCATATGATTAAAATTGATAAAGATTATATGTAAATCATTTTCAAAATAAAGAGAAAATGTGTCAAAATGACGTTAAATTAATCTAGCGTAACCAAATTGCTGAATCCATTAATATTTGGTTCTAGAAGTAAAATGGTATCCCATATTTTACTTGGGTATTTAATTAACCATAACTGATTAGTGGCGACTTCAAAAAGTAAGAAAATTGCATGTTAAATCGAGCATCAAGTTAAGATTAGCAGGACTTAGAAGAGTCTGTGCTAAACATGAGCAATTGCTTCATGAGAGAAACTTTCGATCTTACTTAGTAATCCATTAACTTTCCTTGGCTATTCACCTCTTGGACGACCAAGGGAAGTTAACCATTTTATCAAAGCGAGTACCTCTTGAACATGGATCAAGCGAAAAAATGAGACGTTGCAAAAGCTTTACTTTATATCTCAGTCTATCGATCTACAAAAGCCTACAGTATTTGAAAAGTCATGATAAATGGTAAATATAACGAAAATTTTATATTTACAAATGACGCAAGTTATGAGGGAAATGACCACCCGGAGCATCCGTCTGTGTCGCTAAATATGTCTTATGACGTGGTTCTAAATCAGGGTTTTGGATCAAGACATAATCGATGAAGATGAATATGTTCTTCTGCATCGCGAAATCACTCGCCATCGACTATTATCTGAAACAAATTATGTACAAGGCATCTTCTCTCATGCCTTAGATTATAGAAAAAACAAATTATGAAAAAAAAAATAAGTGAAGTTATAGATATTCGGACGAACCGAGTGAAAATTCAATTTTTAATTGACAGAACATTATTACACGGGAAAATAAAATAAAAGGTTTCCGGTAGAAAGTATTGAGAAATGTTGGGTGTACAATGTGAGTATTGGTACACGAGTTCTAAAAGATTTTAAGATCACATGAGCAAGCTAAGTTATTAGTTAAGTGGTCGGAGGTGAATGAGAAGACCATTGGTTGGGACCGGCGAGGGATTGTAGATGATCTTTTCATTTGGAATGACCTTCTCGAGCTTGAATTTGGTCACGAGATTGTGAATAAAAATGAGTATTTCGAGCCGAGCGTACTCTTTTCCCGGGCACATGCGAGGTCCGCCTCCGAAGGGAACGTAGGTGAATGGTGCTGGTCCATTTCCTTCGAACCTTGAGGGGTCAAATTTCTCAGGATTAGGAAAGTATTTGGGATTCTTGTGAGTTGTATGCACAGTCCAAAATGTCTGCGAGAGAAGTTGAAGATGATCAATACGTCTGACATTACTTGAGAATTGTATGTATTAATTTATTGGGTAGTCATGCCAAGGAAAACATTAGTAAACATTTACCTTCCATCCCTTTGGAATTGTGTAACCGGCAAAAGTGAAGTCAGTAATTGCCTCTCTAAATGCCCCTTGTGCTGGTGGAGTTAGCCTCATTGACTCACAAGCCATGTTCCATGAATACTTCATCTTTTGGATATCATCCCAGTTCAATAATTCACCCGGGGCTTTAGACTTTGCAATCTCCATTTGCTCTATTGACGTTGAAGTAAGTTAAATATAAGCAAACCATATGGATTTTGCTTCGAAAGTACATAATAATCTAGTCATCGTATTCATGAAAATATAACTAGAATATTTACCTTTATAAACTTTCTCATAGATGTGAGGCAACGAAGCTAGATAGTTCACTATTATTGTGATAGATGTACTGGTGGTGTCATAACTTGCAATGAGCAATCCAATGATCTTGTTGGACACATCCATTTCGTAATAAACACTACCGTCATCATCTGCTTCAGTTAGCAATCGAGACAACAAGTCTCTCGCGTTCGCAGCTTTTCCCTCCGAAATCTCCTGCTTCCTTTGCCTAATAACGTTGAGAAGCTCTTGCCTTATTACTTTTCCTGCTTCAACAGCTTTGTTGAATGGCGTGCCAGGGACATTGATAGGCACCGAAGTGAATCCTGGAGGAACACGAGCAAATGGGTCGGCAAATTTCGACACGACCTGAGGGTCCTTAATGTTCATGAACAAATGGCATGCCAAAGCAAAAGTGTAGTTTTTTGTCAAGGGAAACACTTTCACTTCCTTATAAGGGGACCAGTCACTCTCCAAGTGCTCCCTAGTCATGGAGTCCATGATAGGAATGTAATGTTGGAGTGCCTCAGGTTTTAGGAATTCCAGCAAAAAGCTGCGCATTTTCTTGGGGTCATCCTTGTTGAACTTCTCCATGGTTTCGGGGAAGAGAATGACCTTCTTCATGGAGGTGGGCCACCAGGTGGTGATGTACTTGTTCTGGCCGGAGAACAAGAACTTGTTGCCGGCGGCCCCGCAGAACACCGCCATGTCTTCCCCCAGCAATGAGGTACGGAAGACATCTAGCGAGTACTTGGAGGTACGATCATTTATAAATTTCTCGGGACAACCGCACTTCGCCGCACCGGCAAAATCTAGGGACTCACCAATAATAGGCCATCCCTTTTTGCCAGGCGGCAAGTTAGGAGGAGGGGATTTCTTTCGGAAGACGAGGAAGAGAAGGTGCAGAGGAATGTAAAGAACGGCGAGGTAAAGAAACAGTTGGGAATAGAACTCCATCTTTTTCTCAGTCAAGAAGACACAAAGCTAGTACTGAGAGAAGATGGTTGAGGTGACCATGGAGAGAGACCACCAAGCATCGTCCCTATTTATAGAGGAGGATGGCAATATGCGGACCTCCAGAATACCAAAACTTAGCATGAAGAGACACTTAAATATCAAAATCGGAGAAAAAAAGATCAATTAAATACCAATGGCAAAAAAAATATGGTCAAACTGCACACGTGTCATTTTCCGACGATTTTATTTACTGACAAAGCAATTTTTTCAAAACAAATATTTATGTGGCAATTTAAAAAAAAAAAAAGAAACTATCCACATGGTATAAAAAAAAGTCATACAAAAAAAATCTAAAAAATCGATTTTATTAAAAAAAAAAAAAGTGAGGGAGAGATCGGTTAAGGGCTGTGCAACCCTCGTCACCACTGCCATTGCCACCCCACCATCGCTAGGGAGGGTCGGTGACAATGGGGTGAGAGTCGATCAAGGTCGCTGGGCCTTGGCTTGTGGCTGATGACCTTGGCCGACCTGCAACAAGGGCTTGTAGGCCCTCGCCTAGTCGGACCAAGGGCTGTTGACCGCCTAGCGAGGTGACCACAACCAGCCGCCGACAGCCCTTGGCCTGGTTGTGCAAGGGCCGATGACCCTTGTCAAAAAATGTGGTACTTAAGTATATATTTCGTAACTTTTATCACTTAAGTATCTCATCATGTTAAGTTTATGGCACTTAAGCCGTTCTTTTCCCGTTACCATGCAGTCAATTCATGAGGGTTTATTTTTTGTCTTTTTATATAACATAATTATTGAGCTTAGGTTACGTGCTTTGACCTCTTCTGCATTATGAATTTTCTTGACTTGATGCAACAGACAGTGATCGGCCCCCCAAACTTGAAGCTGCCGGAGAACATGACTACTCTTTTCCGGACCAGGTAAAAGAAATATTAATAATCCTAGAAGTCCAAGAATCACGACGGCTTCGTCGGTAACAAATCGGAGGTGTACCTGGTGAAGGGGGATCTTATTGAGGACTGCCCCAGGGTTTGTGCTGGTCATATTAGTATTATTGGTCAATATTTGTAAGCCTTAAGGTCATCACAGCTAAAGAAATAAACACGACAGCATTGACAGAAATACTTGACGATTTTCCACAGAAGCTGTGGTTTGGACGCCGGCATTTCGACATGATAGAAACGTGGTCGTATTTAGAGTCTGAGTTAGGTTTCTCAACACGTAAATTAGCTGAACAACACAGCCCCAAGACGATGTAAGCATTAAATGTTTTTTATATATAATTTATATCTATCAAACACTGATGTTTTGGAGTCATATTTATTTAAGCTCATGAAGTATCATTACTTTTCTGTCCTTTGAACACTTACACTTCAATAAGTCAGCGAATAATTATGCAAGTTTGAATTTTTCTCTCCTTTCTGGAAGAAGTTGGAGAGTGGGAGAAAAGGTGAAATATTGACAATAGGTTTTCTAATTATTTCATTTTTTATTATATTTCTATGTAATTTTTCTCTCGTATATACAATTGTTAACATACATGATTGATGTTAGTTGTAGGGGAATTTAATATTTAATCTGAGAAATAATTTAGTTGGACTTAACTACTCTACATCTAATTCTTAACATCATTGCCATTAAAAACATGAAGCGATCAGACTTTTTTTTGGAACTTTTTAATATTCGAAATTATCCTCGCCTCCTTCTATGTTTGCTATTCTAACTAGTTTTTCTTAGTGATTTTAACAACAACAAAAATGCCTTGATCAATTACAAATAAACAATTCCACACCAACACAATTGGCACCTTTTGAGATCAAAATATTATAAGATTTCATTTCATGCATAGACACTTTCATTGCTATTAAAAGGCCTAGGAAATTCAGTTCAATTGTAGAAATAGTGTGGTGAGAGAACACGTGTGTCAGATCGAAATTTGTCATAATGTAAGGGATTCAGGCAAACATTGCACACGTTCCTTCAATTATTGAACCCCCACCTCTACCCTACACTCAGCCCTTGTACAGTTATGCATGTACGTACATAATATGTGCACATGCTGATTTTTGGACAAAAATTAGCAAAAGTATTCCTTATTTCGATTAATATCGATATTAGAAGCTCAATCTTTTGAATCCAAGCTTTCATCTATTAAAATTTGTCTTAACTTTTAGTTAGGTCGCATAGACATCATTCTTCTTTGGACCATTACAATCTTGTGGCCGTCATTAATATTCGAAATTATCCTCGCCTCCTTCTTTGTTAGCTATTCTAGCTAGTTTTTCTTAGTGATTTTAACAAAAAAAAATGCCTTGATCAATTACAAATAAACAATTCCACACCAACACAATTGGCACCTTTTGAGATCAAAATATTATAAGATTTCATTTCATGCATAGACACTTTCATTGCTACTAGAAGGCCAAGGAAATTCAGTTCAATTGTAGAAATAGTGTGGTGAGAGAGCACATGTGTGTCAGATCGAACTTTGTCATAACATAAGGGATTCAGGCAAACATTGCACATGTTCCTTCAATTATTGAACCCCCACCCCGATCCTACACTCAACCCTTGTATTGTTATGCACGTAAGTACATAGTATGTGCACACGCTGATTTTTGGACAAAACTTAGCAAAAGTATTCCTTATTTCGATTAATATCAATGTTAGAAGCTCAATCTTTTGAATCCAGGCTTTCATCTATTAAAATTTGTAGCTAACTTTTAGTTAGGTCACACAGAGATTATTCTTCTTTGGACCATTACAATCTTGTGGCCGTCGTTAATATTCGAAATTATCCTCACCTCCTTCTTTGTTTGCTATTCTAACTAGTTTTTCTTAGTGATTTTAACAAAAAAAAAATATGCCTTGATCAATTACAAATAAACAATTCCACACCAACACAATTTGCACCTTTTGAGATGAAAATATTATAAGATTTCATTTCATGCATAGACACTTTCATTTCTACTAGAAGGCCAAGGAAATTCAGTTCAATTGTAGAAATAGTGTGGTGAGAGAACACGTGTGTCAGATCGAACTTTGTCATAACGTAAGGGATTCAGGCAAACATTGTACACGTTCCTTCAATTATTAAACCCCCACCCCGACCCTACACTCAGCCCTTGTACTGTTATGCATGTACGTACATAGTATGTGCACATGCTGATTTTTGGACAAAAATTAGCAAAAGTATTCCTTATTTCGATTAATATCGATATTAGAAGCTCAATCTTTTGAATCCAAGCTTTCATCTATTAAAATTTGTAGTAACTTTTAGTTAGGTCGCAAGGACATCATTCTTCTTTGGACCATGACAATCTTGTGGCCGTCATTAATATTTGAAATTATCCTCGCCTCCTTCTTTATTTGCTATTCTAGCTAGTTTTTCTTAGTGATTTTAACAAAAAAAATAATATGCCTTGATCAATTACAAATAAACAATTCCACACCAACACAATTGGCACCTTTTGAGATCAAAATATTATAAGATTTCATTTCATGCGTAGACACTTTCATTGCTACTAGAAGGCCAAGGAAATTCAGTTCAATTGTAGAAATAGTATGGTGAGAGAGCACATGTGTGTCAGATCGAACTTTGTCATAATGTAAGGGACTCAGGCAAACAATGCACATATTCCTTCAATTATTGAATCCCCACCCCAATCCCGCACTCAGCCCTTGTACTGTTATGCACGTACATACAAAGTACGTTGGCAGCGAATGCGGACGAGTGCTTGTTGACAAAGTCTTGTGTTCATCCTCCCGTTACGGAAAGACGCGTACTCTGTCGGTGGGGGAAAAAGCTAGGGAGTCACATGGCTTCTGAAACGTGATGTCCATTCGAGCACGGAACTGTTCGCGGTCAAAATCGATTTTTTACCTTTTAGTCAGTTTGCTTGCCGAATCCCAAAATTAGACCTTTGAGATCTTAATGGAAGGCCTCTCTCCATACATACATACAGCCATCCAGTTCATCATTTTTAGTGTCCGCAATCAAATATATCTATTGAAGTTGACTAGGAACCGAGTGAAACATAAGAGTGTGCCTCACTTTTTACTCAACTAGAAAATTTAGGGTCGAAGACTTAATTACATTAATCACGCGATTAACGTATTTTTGATACCTAACTTGATCGTATATTAATGAGATTATGGCAATATATTCGAGAATTAAGATCCATCTTAACCGTTTTAAAGTAGGGAAATAATGTTCAAAACATCATCGCAAAAATAGCGTGGAAGAATATAACGTAAAACAAAAATCTATTGTAGAGCCCTAAAGGCTCATTCAATTTTGGTCTTTTTTTTTTAAGGGTTTTCTGAATTTTTGCAATTTTTTCTGAATTTTAAATATTTTAAATATTTTTTAATATTTTCGAATTTTCTGAAATTAAAGAAAACAAGATTTCAAGATTTTTTGATATTTTTTGAATTTTCTGAAAATTTAAGAAAAAGCAGTTATTAATTTTTTTTTGGAATTTTCTGATTTTTTCTAATTTTTTTGGAATTTTTGAATATTCGGATTTTTTGCATTTTTTAAATTATTTTTTTAATAAAAACAACTTTCAAAACTTTTCTGAGTTTTAAAAAAAAAACATCTTTTTTAATTTCTAAGGATTTTCCAATTTTTAAATATTTTTTAAGATTTTTAATTTTTTTTAATTTCTGAATTTTTGTAATTTTTTTTTGAATTTCTGAAATTATTAAGAAAAAGTAATTCCGACCAGGTCAAGAGACCCGGCCCTACTAAACTGACCCGGGCTGGCCGAACCGCCCGGTCGAAAATTCTTTCAAAATGGCCCATTAACAAAATAAATTAAAACAGCCCATTTATTTTTTACAAAAATCAGCCCAATCACCTAGCCTAAGCCCACTCAAAATTGCTCAGCCCAGCCCTTGTCTCTTTTTATTTTCGGCCACTTCTTTTTCTATTTTTTTTAATTCTGATTTTCTTTGCTTTTCTATTTTTTTAATTTTCTATTTTTTTCTTCACTTTTTGTCTTTTTCCTTACTCTGTCTTCTTCTGCTGTAGATTTCTTCTTCCCCCATGCACGTCTTCAACCTCCCGACGGTGAGTTTCTCGTCTGCAACTTCACCGAAGCCTCACCAGGGCTGCCTCGGACTGCCAACGTTGCCACGAGCCCGCACCGATACTAAAAGTGTCGCCGTGTCGTCCAGCATCGGCCGTTCTATCCGGCTGACGCCAGATGTCGTCGGCAACAACATCTGATGACCCGGAAACTCTCTCTCCTTTCGACTCAAGGATGCACGGAAATCTCGTGGAAATAGGTATAACACTAAGAGAAACACGAAATTAAACAATATACGGCCAAAAAACTACAAAACCAGGTTGTCTAGGACAGATTCAACGATGACATTTTCTGGGTTTCATTCGGGCATTTCATCGAACGTCTAATGGACGTTATCGAAATGGGAGTTTCCGGTTCAACCGAGCTCAGAACGCGTGCCAGGGCCTTTGGACACAACATCAAGGGAAGGCAGGAATAAAACGGAAGGGCGGAAAAGGCCGGGGCTCGCGCGAGCTGTTCGTGAGCTCCGGCCCGCCACCTCGTCAAAGCAGGACAGGGTTCTCGGAAAAGCCTACCTGGTTCCGACGAGGCGTCGCGGCGGGCAATGGCGGACGGACAGCCTCCGGCAGTGACAGCAGCTCCCACTCGCTCTCCTTTCCTTGTTCGAAAACCAAGATCAGCTTCGCTGGAAAAGTCTCCTCCGAAAACTAGAGCGCCGTTCCCTCTGTTTCCCTTCTTCTTTTTTTTGGGTTTTCGCCTGTTGCTCTTCCCTTTTTTCCCGTTTCTGGTTCTTTTTTTTCTGCTTTTCTGTTCGTCGCTAGCTCTCTCTTTTGCGCTCCAAACCGGAAAACCGCTCCTCCTCCCTTCTCTGGTTTTTCTCTCGGATCCTCCTTCTTTCTCCTCTGGTCCTTCTTCTTTGTGCCTTTTTCTCCGAGAACCAAAAACTGGCACCCTCCTCCCGTCAATCCTCCTCTTTGTCTGCGCTTCTTTCTTTTTTTTTCTCTCACCCAATGATCCCCTAGAAAACCCAGAAAATGGGAAGAAGAAAAAGATCCTTGCCTCCCTTCCTCTCTCTCGGTTTTCTTTCTTGTTTCTGCTGTTCTTGCTACGTTCTTTTTTAAAAAAACCACCGCTGAAACTGTTGGCGAAAATCGCCTTCGTACTTGGATAGAACAATGAAGTCAATATGTGTTCGAATCAATAGAGTAATCGCAACGGACTTTGAGGCGTGTAATCACTTTCTTTAAGGATTTATTTGCCCCACAGAGTTGCTAATGGTCACCGGCAAATCTCCTCCAGGATACAACAAAGTCTCAAATAAGAATACTAGATAGCAATTCTAGTATTTCTCCAGGGTCTCTCTAGGAAACAATAGAAAATCTTGGCTGCAGTTTTAGGAAGAAGACTCGAAAATTGTAACTATTGATTTTTCAAAACTGACATACTTATATAGAAACGAAGACACCTCTTCGAAAGAAGTTACACAACGAACGTATGTGACTTTTCAAAAGAAGTTATAAATTGAATCAATACAACTCTTCATGAGAGTTGCAAACTGAACAAGTATAATTTCAAAAGGCATCTTGAAAAGACACGTATAAAAATTCGAAATAAAACAAAATAAATAATTTCCAAAAGGCTAAAATGAAAGGCAACCTTTCGAATAACAAAATTACCATATAAAATCAAAATAAAAATTGAAAAGATAGGGGATTAATACTAATTAAACCGCGGGCGCGCAAAGTGCTAAGTGCGCCTAATAATCGCGCCAAAATCGCGCAATTATTCGCGCACCCGCACGCGGGTATAGTGAGGTCTAACCCACACTCCATCTTTTCTTTTCTTTTTAACAAATTAGAAATGCTCTCATTTATAAAACGACTTTTCTTTTCCAAACTTTCCTATGTGGGATAAGTTGAAAAGACACGTAGTTTGTTTTACAAACAAACATCCAACAATCCCCCACTTTGTTTGTAAAACAAAGATTTCAAAGATTAAATAATAAAATAAAATAAAAAATCATACAGCCAAAATTTCAGTGAGATCAATATACATACATAAAGGTCTCTTTCGAGTTAAACCTTTACTTAGTGCAAGTATCTCAAGATTCTATCAAAGTGACAAATAGCTCGGCTTTAAATTTGTACTTTTAAATGATAGAATCGGACATACCACACATATACTAACCTCTTGTTTCAGCGAGAAGTTCTATATTACTCCGCACTATTATGGCCATGTGCTTGATCCTGTTTCATGAGCTCTCTAGAAAGCAACCCCTGACTTTCGTAAGAAGCGGCACCACTTCTCAACTCATATAGGTGAAGTATTTATTATGTGTTTCTGTTCCTATTAACACATTACAAAATTGTACAATACTTCATTAAGAATTCAATTCAACCTGCAAAACGTAACAGACGATACTGACTTCTCATATCAGGGTTACGTCAGTATCAAACAATCACATTCAGTAACTTGTTCTTACCCATTAAACCTTGTAACTAGTGATGTTCTAGAAAAAGGTCGGGTTACCATTACTGGTGATTTTAATTAAAGGGTTTCAGCCCCATTTCTT